>CM077464.1:12405871-12467485 GCA_039654755.1 Calcarius lapponicus | reverse complement strand
CAAGGCACTTAGTGTAACTTTCTACTAAAAGCTAAAATCTATATTCTAAATCTGTATTTCTATTTCACTTTGTATTTCATATATCTCCGTTTCTCCAGGTCAATCCCTGTGCCTGAATTTTCCCTGTGCCCTGAGGGGCTTCCATTCCAACACCTGAGAGGAGGGATGGGGAGCCAGGGGGATGCTGTGGCTGGAATTCTGGAATTCTGGAACCGCAGAGAGAACTGGAGAGCCGCTGGCAATTTCACTGTGGCTTTCCAAAGGAATGGGAGGAGTTGTGTGTGGCATTCACATTCTTTGAAAAAATTCCTCTGCCCAGGGTTTTTCTCCTGGGAAGCTGAGGAGCCTCAGAGAAAAAAAGAAAACAATTCTTCTCTCATTTGCTTCTCCTGTGTTCTGCTCCTTTGGAATGTGTTTGGAGATTGTTTACCCACAGGAGATTGTTTCATTGGTTTCATGTGAGTTGTTTTCACTCATTGGCCAATCAGGGCCAAGCTGTGTCAGGACTCTGGAGAGAGTCACAAGTTTTCATTATTATCTTTTTAGCCTTCTGTAAGCATCCTTTCTGTATTCTTTAGTATAGTATAGTATTCTTTATTATAATATAATATTATAAAATAGTAAATGAGCCTTCTGAGAACACGGAGTCAGATTCATCATTCCTCCCTGCCACAAAGGTCCCTGCAAATGCAGTAGTTGTGATTACTCTGCCTGTTCCCAAAATGCTGCTGGATGGGGGCTGCTTTTGCCTTCCTTCCTTCTGTGAGTTGGGATCAGCCCCCAGGGCAGGGACCCCTCCCACCAGACCAGGCTGCTCCAAGCCCCATCCCACCTGGCCTTGGCTCTTCCCTGTCTCTTGGTGAGAGCATGTCCTGTGTCCTGCCAAAGAAGTTGTCAACTGTCACCACCACATTTTCTGAAAAATCCCTTTGCCCAGGATTCTTCTCCTGTGAAGCTGAGACGCCTCAGAGAAAAAGGAAAACAATAATTATCTGATTTGCTTCTCCTGTGCTTTGCTACATTGGAATGTGTTTGGAGATTGTTTACCCACAGGTGATTGTTTCATTGGTTTCATGTGAATTTTTTTACTTAATGGCCAATCAGGGCCAAGCTGTGTTGAGACTCTGGAGAGCGTCACAATTTTCATTATTATCTTTTTAGCCTTCTGTCTGTATCCTTTCTGTATTCTTTAGTATAGTTTAGTTTAGTATTCTTTAATATAATATAAATCATAAAATAATAAATGAGCCTCTAAGAACATGGAGTCAGATCCATCATTCCTCCCTTCCTTGGTCTCAGAAAATACAGTCAGTATTTTACTTATATATTACTCAGTCAACTTAGCTCAACTTCCAGAGAAACAGAAAAAAATGCATGTTATAGGCCAGAATTTTTTTTCCTGAGGACATTTGGAGAGGGGTTGTGAGTGCCCAGTGTCTGTGATTTAATGGGAGCAGCACGCACTGAGGGGCTTGGGAATCCAGGCTCTCTCACAAAGTGTTTTCCCACCACTTGCTCACCCTGAATCATCCATTTTTTCCCCAGATTCCCCAAAGTTTTCTTGCTTTCGAAAGCCCAGGCTTCCCTCAGCAGCCTGAGCTCCGTGCCTGAGGGATCTGCAGTGATTCATCAGGGAGACAAGGCATCCCAAACAACACCAAGGTCAAATGCTTCTTAAGGCAAAACTATTCTGGGATGGTTTGTGGCCATGGCAGGGAAAACAGAGCTCCCAAACCAGGCCAATCAGAGATGGAGAAGGATTTCTCCTCATCGCTCAGAGCCCTGCTCAAGCAAGCACCACACGCTTTAGGTACTGTAACAAAATGTAAGTTTTATTCCGTATTATTAGTAATGGATGTGGAATAGCCACGGTTGAGTTGGACTGATGTCCCTTTCCCTTTTGACCAGTGGTTCATATTCTAACTACAGCCCAGATGTAACATTTACACTGCAAAATACTTACAGGTTCGACCTCATACTCCAACAGTTTCTAGTACAAATACAGTTAGTACATTAAAAAAATAACAAAAAAAAAAAAAAAAAAAAAAGAAAAAATAAAAAGAGAAAACCCACCAATCCCAGACACTTTGTAACAGCACAGACTGGTTATGGCCTTGAGTTTAGTTCAAGTATTTCCCAGTGGAATGCAATGCAAGCAAGAAGGTAATCTGGCTTTTGTGGGACATTCCTGGCCCTGAATGGTAAGAAGAGAAATATAAGTGTGGGCACTTTATCTGACCAAGTTTAGTGAGAGAGTCAACATCTATGATTAGTTCAGCCGCAAAGCCAAACCTCCCTTGTGTGTGTGGACAAAACTGCTACCTGCAGAAAAGACAAAAATAAAAGCAAAGCATTAATTACACCATTGGCATTTCTTCCGTGGCTGATGCTCCACCCTCTAAATGAATTTCCTCGAGCTGCTGGTTGAGTTAGGAACAGTTGTGGTGGGGGTTTTTGCTTGTGGCTGTGAATATTTTGCTGCTCTGTCCTTTTCCTGCCCCCAGTGACAGGATGAAAGAAGGGATTGCTGCTCCTGCCCGGATGGGAGTCATTCATTGCATTGGGTCACCTCTGTGGCAGTGACTCAGTGGAGAAACCCAACATCCTAAAGGGTTTACAGAGTGGAGGAGGAAGGGGGAAGTGAGCAAATCAGTATATATAACAATAATAATAATAGTTATAATAATCTTTTCTCTTCCTAGGGCTGTCTGACCCATGCTGGCTCCTGTGTGTGGCCCAAGAGGGATTTGGGAGAGCTTGGATCCCTCCTCCCCATGCTCAGAGGATCAGCAGTGTCCTCCAGGCTGGCTGGGACCTCACTTTGCATCCCTCACAGGCACCCCTGGCACCAGCTGGGAATATGCCTCTGTGCTTGAGTCCCTGGCAAAACTCTTGGAAAACATGGGAAAGCAGGATCGGCTCCCCTTGGGAAGGGATGTTGTGCAGGGAAATTCTCCAGGCCTGGGGGATGAGCAGGGCTGGGAGTGTTCCTGCCCAGCGAGGGGGTTATTGATCCCCCAGGAGTCTGCCCTGGCTCTGCTACCCATCAATATTGCAATTATTGACTCTTCCTGCAGAAAACAGCCTGTGCATGTGAGATGTGAGGGTGACACCAGCTGGGGAGAGGCTCCAAACCCTCTGCAGGACCCAGGGGTCGCTCAGAGCCCCCCTGGCTCACTGTGTGACAATAAAAAGGGGTTTGAAGGAGGGCAGGAAGATTCTGACTGTACAACCACACATCTGGAGAGGGGAGCAGTGGGGTTTTGGGGAGGAACAGAGTGAAGAAGAGGAGAAGGGAGGGAAGGTGGCACAAGGAGCAGCACTGCCACACTGCCGGGAATTTGTCAGGTGGCTGCTGTTGGTCTAAAGACACCAGAGAAAACCATGCTGGAAAATCAGCCCTTGCAGAAAGGTTGGTGGGACTGGAGGTGTTCAGCTTAAAGCACATTTGAGGGTGAAAACAGTCTCCAAACAGCCAAAATATGCGGAGGTTAAAGGCATGAGGCTTCTCCATGTCTCCATGGGGTTGCAGAGAGGGGGTTCATGTCACCCTTCAGGGAGTCATTTGATGGTGGCACGTTGGCCAGAAGATCCATGGTCCTTTCCCACCCTGCTGCTCCAAAGCTGGAATCTCCTCCTGCTGGAGTATTGCTGGGGCAGCCCTGCTGTACAGACTGGGATTAATGGGTTCATCAGGTCTCTGTGACCAGCTTTGGGGGGTTTCAGCTTAAAATCTGCCCCTGGCTTTCCCCCTTTCCCTGGCTTTGGGGGGTTTTAGCTTAAAAGCTGCCCCTCGGCGAGGCGTTGGCCAAGATTTTTTTCCTGGAGCAAGAACAAGGGAGTGACATTCCTATCCCTGGCGTGGTGACTCAGGGGGGGATCTGCAGGTCAGCAGGAGCTGAGGGGCTGATCTGAGTCACCAGCAAATGCTCAGGCCATGAATGGTACTGAGGGAGGTAGGGACAGGAGAAACCCCAAATCCTGCATTCCTGCCTCCCAGCATCGCGTGGGAAGCACAAAGTTTATCTGGGGCTGTGGGACTGTTGCTCATGGAACAGGAATCACAAGAACCCAGGCAGCATCCAGCCATGGTCATCCTCAGAGTTTCCATCCCTCCCTTGGGATCCCAACTTTAAATGCACACAGATTCCCCTGGCACACAGGGCTGGGAGTAAAGGAGAAGTCACACTGATGTGAGGGACAAGCTGATGCCCTGCACAGCTGCAGCAGCCAGGGAACAAATTTCCACCCAGATCACCTCTGTCCTCCCCCAGCAGCCTGGGCTGTAGCCCTGCAGGGATTTTTTCCAGGTTTCAGCAGCTCTGTGAGCAGCCAGCCTCTCCTGCTGTGCCCAGCACATCCCCAGCCAGCAGGGAGCACATTCCCACACGTGGGACAAGGACAAACAGAGCAGTTGGATATGTTTGTCTGCCCACCACCCTGGTGTGACCCTTCTGAGCCTTTTCTGCAAAAGTCCCAGCAGAAAGGGATGGATGGATGATGGATGGATGGATGATGGATGGATGGATGGATGGATGATGGATGGATGGATGGATGGATGGATGGATGGATGGATGGATGGATGGATGGATGGATGGATGATGGATGGATGATGGATGATGGATGGATGGATGATGGATGGATGGATGATGGATGATGGATGGATGATGGATGGATGGATGATGGATGGATGGATGGGATGGATGATGGATGATAGATGGATGGATGGACTGATGGATGGATGGATGGATGGATGGATGGATGGATGGATGGATGATGGATGGATGGATGGATGGATGGATGGATGATGGATGATGGATGAATGGATGGATGGATGGATGGATGATAGATGGATGGATGGATAGATGGATGGATGGATGGATGGATGAATGGATGGATGGATGGATGGATGGGATGGATGAGGGATGGATGAATGGATGGATGGATGGATGATGGATGGATGGATGGATGGATGGATGGATGGATGGATGGATGGATGGATGGATGGATGGATGGATGGATGATGGATGGATGGATGATGGATGGATGGATGGATGATGGATGGATGGATGGATGGATGGGATGGATGATGGATGGATGGATGATAGATGGATGGATGGGATGGATGATGGATGGATGGATGGATGGATGGATGATGGATGGATGGGATGGATGATGGATGGATGGATGGATGGATGATAGATGGATGGATGATAGATGGATGATAGATGGATGGATGGGATGGATGATAGATGGATGGATGGATGGATGATAGATGGATGGATGGATGGCACTGCTGGCTGCTGCTGTGCTGATCCTCCTCCTGGATCCACTTACCCTTTTCTCAAGCTGCAAGAGCAAACAGCATTCCAGGCATTTTACCAATGCCTTCAGCAGCACCAGGAGCAGGCCTGGAAGGTTCCCCAGACAGCTACACAAAGCCACAAAGTGAATATTTGCTGCTGGATACCTTGCAGGATGTTTCTCTGCTTTCTTTTTAATTCTACTTTTTTTTTTTTTTTTTTTTTTTGCTTCCAGGACTCTTCTCTAATGCATCACACAGCTCAGCCAAAGTTCCCAGGGGATGAAGGGCATATCTAAATTCTCTGCCTGTTCCCAAAAATGGCCAAAGGGCTGGACATTTGGGGAACAGGCATCCTCAGGGCTCTTTGGGACTGACCTCCAGGACATGAGAGTGATGTCCAGAGAGAAATCAGGAATATCCCATGGATAAGAAATCCTGGCACAGCCCGAGGGAACAGCTTGGCACAGGGACAGAGCAGTGCTCAGGGAGAATTTACTTCTTCTGCAGTAGGTTTGATCCTGAAGGCTCTGCCTGTCTGGGTTCCCTGTGGTGGAGATGCAACCACCCTCTGACAAAGAACAGTAGGAGCCTTGGAGCTCAGCAGCTTGATTTTAACACACACCCAAAGTACTCTTAAGTGCATGAAAACCACCCTAAAGTCAAGGCCAGCTGAAAAAAATTCCCCATAAACTCGGGGAAAAACTTCCTGCTCTTGTCCTGGTCCTGTCCCCACCAAAGCCAGACCTTCTGCAAAGCCCCCCCAGCAAATGTGGGACCCCTCCCGGTTCCCCAGGTGGGGCTGGAGGCTGAAAGGCCCAGGATGAGACCAGCCCCAGCCCTGGAGCAGCTGGCTCGTCTCAGGGGAGGTGGAAGGCTGTAGAAGGAGCAGAGGTTGATATCACATTTACACCTGGCTCTCTATGTCTACGCTCACACTCACGTGTTCATCGTGCCTGTATCTACACATGGACACAGACACACACCACTATGCATACATCTGCCTCCTGCCACTATTTAGAAGGGTTTGATTAATCAAAAAAAAAACACCAAATTTGCCAACAGTGCTTTTCCTCAATTAATCAGAAAAACAAATTTGCCAACAGTGCTTTTCCTCAATTAATCAGAAAGCCAAATTTGCCGATGTCGATCGCCGAAAATTCAGCAAGTAAAGGAGCCTCAACACTTTGCAGTTTTGTTTTCCTGGTTGCATAAAGGCACTTTCTGATGATGTGAAGCAGCAGTTTGTTGAAAACCCTGTAACTGTGACAATTCCCATCACATCTGTAGCGAGTGCTACACAGGCACCAGTAGGATGCAATGTCACTGCTCACTGCTGCTCCAGAGGGTTTGGAGCAGAGGAAGGAAAGATGAAACCTTCAGCCCTGTGCTGGTTCTGGGTCCAGTCGCTGTGTTCCTGCCCCAGACCCGACTTGGGTGCCAGCTCTGGCTCACAGCATCCAACAAGGCCTCCAGTGGCATCTGCCAGCCCAGGCAGGCCATCAGCTGTGAGCCTGCCACCTGCAATATGTCAGTGGTTTTCTTACCAAAGGATCAGAAATTAATTTGATTAAGGGTGCTTAGTAACACTGCCTGGCCTGCAGCACTCGAGCCTTGCCATGCAGGAGGGTGGCTGATCCCTGTCAGCCTCTCCTCTCTCCTGAGCCACCAGCAGCTCCTCTTCCCAGCACAGCACATTGTCCAGTCTCTGCTGGAGGCTCCAGTGCTGAGCCAGGGGCTGGGAGGTGGGGAGGGTTTTGCTGTTACTCACTGGAGGTTCCCAGCTGGAGAACACCTCAGAAACAGGGAAGAAATGTCTTTTGTTAACTGGAAGACAGCACTAAATTGGTCCGAAATTCCTTTTACTCTCTTGACTTCCACGCAAAAACCGTGCCCTGCGAAACAAAGGCGAGATAACACCGAAAACCAGAAGCTAACCAAAATCAAAACCCCTCTCACGCCTTCCTGACACAGTTATATCCACACGGACGTCTTCCCATCTTTACTGCTGGAGCTGCCTTTCTCCAGCGAGGCCTTGGGCTTAGCACCTTGTTTCTCCTGGGCGGTGTTGGCCCTGTTCTGCTCCACCACGGTGCCCCCCGAGGCGGGGCTGCTGGTCCGAGAGGGCTGAGTGTTGGCCTGGGTGCTGCTGTAGCTCTGGAAGGCGATGTCCAGCTGCTCCTGGGCCACCCTCAGGTGCTTGTGCAGCGTGGACAGATCGGCGGGCAGGTTCTCGTCGGGGGCTGGTGCACTGCTGCTCCTGGGCCACGTTGGCCAAGTTCTGCTCGTGGGCCATCAGGCTGTTGGGGATCTTGGTGGACTTCTCGGATTTGACGACCAGGTTGTACTCGGGAGGGCAGGAGATGTTCTTGGGGTAGGCGTAGTTGTAGGGCGGCTGGCGGAAGCTGTTGATCTTCCGGTTGCGGATGGCGTCGCGGATGGTCCCGAAGCCCAGGTGGAACATCTCGCACATGTTCAGCAGCAGGCACAGGCAGCTCACCACGTACATCACCAGGAGGAAGATGGTCTTCTCCGTGGGCCGGGACACGAAGCAGTCCACGGTGTGGGGGCAAGGGACCCTGTTGCAGACGTAGTAAGCTTCCACCTCGAAGCCGTAGAGCAGATACTGCCCTATCAAAAAGCAAACCTCGAAGGAAGCCCGGGTGAGGAGCTGGAAGACGTAGATCTTCATCAGTCCCTCCTGCTGGATGCGCCTCCTCCCGTCGTGCTTCTGCTGCTCCTTGCACTTGGGCTTGGCCTTGTTGGCCTTGTCGTGCTCGGCCCGCGTCGTCGGAGATCATGGGCTCCTCCTCGTCGGCCTCCATGGCGTCCTCCATGTTGCGCACGGCCTGCCAGTTGAGGGCAAACTGCTTCTTCTTCTTGAAGCCCTTGAGCCTCTCCTCCTCCTCGGCCGAGCGGGGCGATCCTGTGGATGGCGTAGCCCAGGTACATGACGGAGGGCGTGGAGATCATGATGATCTGGAAGACCCAGAAGCGGACGTGGGGAGAGCGGCGCGAAGGCGTCGTAGCAGACGTTGTCGCAGCCCGGCTGCTTGGTGTTGCAGGTGAACTTGCTCTGCTCATCGGAGTAGATGGACTCGCCCCCCACCGCCGTCAGGACGATGCGGAAGACGATGAGCACGGTGAGCCAGACCTTCCCCACGAAGGTGGAGTGGTTGTGAATCTCTTCTAGCAGGCGGGTGAGGAAGCTCCAGCTCATGTTGGTCATAAGGGCTGCTCAGTTAGAACCTGCAGGGAGAGGGGGGGAGATAGAAACAAACAGGAATGGGAGGTCACATCTTGTGCCAGAGCAGTGACTGACCCTCGTGCTGGACACTGGTGAGGCCACACCTGGAATCCTGGAGCCAGTTTTGGGCTCCTCATGACAAGAAAGACATGGAGGGGCTGGAGAGTGTCCAGAGATGGGAATGGAGCTGGGGAAGGGGCTGGAGCGCCAAGAGAGGCACTGGTGAGGCCACACCTCAAATCCTGGGGTCAGTTTTGGGCTCCTCATGACAAGAAAGATACTGAGGACCAGAGCAGTGATTGACCCTTGTGCTGGGCACTGGTGAGGCCACACCTGGAATCCTGGAGCCAGTTTTGGGCTCCTCATGACAAGAAAGACATGGAGGGGTTGGAGAGTGTCCAAAGATGGGAATGAACCTGGGGAAGGGGCTGGAGCACCAGGATGTAGCCATGATATTTTCTGAAGAATCCCTTTGCCAGGGTTTTTCTGCTGAGAAGCTGAGAGGCCTCAGAGGAAAAGAAAAACAAGAATTATCTGCTGCTGTGGAATGCAACAGGTGCATCTTTGATTGGTCTCGTGTGGTTGTTTCTAATTAATGGCCAATCACATCCCAGCTGGCTCAGACTCTCTGGTAAGTCAGAAGATTTTATTATCATTCTTTTCTATTCTGTTCAAGCCTTCTGATGAAATCCTTTCAGTATAGTTTTATATCATTCTCTTTTAATATAATATATATATCATAAAATAATAAATCAGCTTCTGAAACATGGAGTCAAGATTCTCATCTCTTCCCTGGTCCTGGGACCCCTGTGCACACCACACCAGGGGAGGCTGAGGGAGCTGGGAAGGGGCTCAGCCTGGAGCAAAGGAGGCTCAGGGGGGACCTTGTGGCTCTGCACAGCTCCTGACAGGAGGGGACAGCCGGGGGGGTCAGGCTGTGCTCCAGGGAACAGGGACAGGAGCAGAGGGAACGGCCTCAATTAGGGGAGCTTTGGATTGGATATTAGGGAAAATTTCTCCCCTTAAAGGCTGGTCAAGGCTGGAGCAGTGGAGGATGCTCCCACAACACAGAGACTTGCCCTGCTGAAACATCTTTCATTAGTAAACCCAGAAAAATGCAAAGAATCAGTGAAAGAATGGGAATATTTATGTTTACAGGCTGATGGCCCTTTTAAGTTCCTCTTGAAACAAAGCAAAACAAACCAAAACTTTAATCAAATACAGACTGTTTCAAAAATAAACCTTGAGAAGCTTTCAAGAGAAAACCGTGGATTTATTAGGAAACCTGGACAGCTGGGGAGGAAGAGCTTGTAACAAGCATTTTGTGTTTAGCTAAATGTGCAGCGAGTTCCTTGGGTGACCTCGGGCAGCACTAAAGACAGGAGGCAATTTCACTGCTTGGCTGGCACAGATACTGAGAGATGAGAGCAGTAGGGAAAGCACCTGCACCCGAAAAAAGAAGAGGGAAGGGAAGGGAAGGGAAGGGAAGGGAAGGGAAGGGAAGGGAAGGGAAGGGAAGGGAAGGGAAGGGAAGGGAAGGGAAGGGAAGGGAAGGGAAGGGAAGGGAAGGGAAGGGAAGGGAAGGGAAGGGAAGGGAAGGGAAGGGAAGGGAAGGGAAGGGAAGGGAAGGGAAGGGAAGGGAAGGGAAGGAGAGGAGAGGAGAGGAGAGGAGAGGAGAGGAGAGGAGAGGAGAGGAGAGGAGAGGAGAGGAGAGGAGAGGAGAGGAGAGGAGAGGAGAGGAGAGGAGAGGAGAGGAGAGGAGAGGAGAGGAGAAGAGAAGAGAAGAGAAGAGAAGAGAAGAGAAGAGAAGAGAAGAGAAGAGAAGAGAAGAGAAGAGAAGAGAAGAGAAGAGAAGAGAAGAGAAGAGAAGAGAAGAGAAGAGAAGAGAAGAGAAGAGAAGAGAAGAGAAGAGAAGAGAAGAGAAGAGAAGAGAAGAGAGAAGAGAAGGAGCTGTTTTCCTATGTGCAAGAAGTGTGGGCATCAACCAGAACTCTTTATGCTGGGTGAGCATGGCTGAGTGGGGAAAAGGATCATAAAATCTCAGAATCCTATAATTTTTGGGGCTTGGAAGGGACCTTAAAGATCATCCTGTCCCATGTGCAGGGACACCTTCCACTAGACCAGGTTGCTCCAGCCCCATCCAGCCTGGCTTGGTGATGCCATGAGACACCAATTTTGCTGTAGGGTTTCCCTGGTGGGAGCACAGCAGCAGGAAGGGAAACGTGCCCCACTCTGTTGTCCACATCCAGCCCTCCTGGAATGCAGCTCTGCTCCCACTGCTTCCCAGGACAGGAGCCAAGCAGGGCTGCTTTGGTTTGCTCAGCGCTCTCGAGAGCAGGCAGATGGAATTTTCTAACCCTGCTATTTCCAGATCAAACAAATCCCCTGTGAACACAAACCCCCAAATCTTCACACGCCGGGCTGGGGCTGTGGGAGAGCTCTGCAGATGGTGCTATTCCTGTCCTGGGGCTGGGGAAACTGAGGCACAGCTGGGTCACCAGCCAGGAGAGGTGGGGAAATTCTCCTCTCTGCCATTGACCCTCAAAGCTGCTGGGAGCAGAATCCCCCTCTCCTGGCCCAAAAGTGATGCCATGGTCAATTCAGCCACTGCAGGACATGGGAAGCGATGCCCACTGAGATATTCTTTATTTACTGAGGAAATTTGGTTTATTCAGGGGTGAGATGGGGAAGTTCCTTATTTGAGTGCCTTTTTTTTGCCTCCTTACAGAGGTTACACCCTAAGGGATATTTAACTCTCCCTCTGCCGTGTTCACATTCAGGTAAGGGCAATTTGGAGTGTTAAAAGATTTGCAGAATTAATCCAGGCACACAACTGATGGGGGCTGGGAAGGGAAGACCCTGCTGGGGAAACTGAGGCACAGCTGGGTCATCAACCAGAAGGAGAGGTGGGGAAATTCTCCTCTCTGCCATCAGCCCTCAAAGCTTCTGGGAGCAGAATCCCCCTCTCCTGCCCCAAAAGTGATGTCTTGGTTGCAGGTGGGATAATTCAGCCACTGCAGGACATGGGAAGCGATGCCCACTGAGATATTCTTTATTTACTGAGGAAATTTGGTTTATTCAGGGGTGAGATGGGGAAGTTCCCTGTATTTAACTCTTCCTCTGTAGTGTTCACATTCAGATATGGGTAATTGGGGTGTTAAATGATTTGCAGAATTAATCCAGGCACTCAGCCAAGCTCCAGCTGCTGTGGGGCAGGGAAGGGAAGACCCTGCTGGGTGTGGAGCATCCTGGGCTGGATCAGGCAGGGCTGGATGCTGCCCCACCTTTTCAGGTGTCCAACCCCCACCAGATCCCATCTGCAGCCCAAATTAGCTGCAAGCCCCAAATTGTTCTTAAAAATGCACTTTGAATCCTGTAGAACAGCTCATCCAAACTTCAGAGCTGCCCTAAAGCGTTTCTGAAGGCCACACTGAGGATAATTCACCATTTTCATAATTCACAAGTGTTTACTCCTGGGCACAATTCCCAAAGCTCCAATGCACCTCCCAGGAGCTGTGTGCTGGGGCAGGGAGGGTCTGACCAGGGCTGTGACAGCTTTTGGGGTAAATATTCCAGTTTTGAAGTGGTATTTGTCAGGGTTGTTTGCAAAGCACCCCCTGTCTCCTCTAGGAGACACATTTTAGGAAGGAAAACCCAATGAAGTGCTCCCAAATCTGCAGAGCCAAGGAAAAGGAAGGAAATTGTACAATAACAGAAGTGAGGGGGTGCTGCTTTGAGAAGAACATTCCGGGCTACCAGCTCCACCCTGAGCCGTGGGCGCTGCCCCTGCCCCTGCTGCCCAGCCCTCTGTGCACATCTGGATCTGCAGGAACATCTGCAGGAAACAGCCCTGAGCTGTTCCTGCACCCTGGGACCCTCCTGTGTGGGGTCACACCTCGGCTTGGGGACACCCCTGTGTGCCCCCTGCCCTGCTGGCACTGGATCTGACAGCAGGAGCCGAAGGAAATGAGGTGAAATCCCCTCCCTACAAACCAGTTTGGTTAAACATCCAGTGGGGGTTTAGGATTCACTGGGTTCAGAGACCAAACTGGGATTTCAATGGTTTTAATTGCTTGGGTGGGGGGTTAGTGCACCATGAAGTTTTGGGATTAATTATAAATAAAACAAGCTTCCAAGGAAAGACTTGTTCACAGTGCCAGACTGGCAATAGGAGAAGGCTCCTCTCCTCACAACCCCAGCCACCAAAGCACAAATCACAAATTTTTGCATCTTTCCACCTGCTACAGACCCAATTCCTCTGTGCAGTGTGAAAGTTATGCAGTCTGGGTGAAAAATAAACCCATCTGGGTGGATCTGCAGCAGGCAGACTGATTAGATGAGCTGGTTGATGGAGCTGAATTATCTCCCCAAGAAAGGACTCCCCATCCCTGTGGCTTTGAAATCCATTCATCCAGTCATCCATCATCACCTCCAGAGGTGCATGAAACACACACAGGGCACAAGCTGCACTTCAAAGCAGCTGCAAAGGAGGGGTTGGACTGCTCAAACCACCACCAGCTCCTAAAGCAGTCAGAGCTGTACACGAATGAGATGTTCTCACCACAGTGACTTCCCAAAACCCCCTGACCCCTCCACACAACCACAGACACAGCTGTAGGAACTGGGAGAACTTTAAAAACTGAGTGTAAAACAGGCCAAAGAATGAAAAAATCATAAATCAGTGCTAGCTGGATGTCAGTCCATTCTGCACACTGCCTGAACTACAGTGTACATTCATATAGGTGAATTATCTCCCCAAGAAAGGACTCCCCATCCCTGTAGCTTTGAAAACCATTCATCCAGTCATCCATCACCTCCAGAGGTGTATGAAATACAGGGCACAAGCTCCACTTCAAAACTGCTACAAAGGAGGGGTTGGACTGCTCAAACTACCAACAGTCCTAAAGTAGTACAGGGACACTTTAGGAATGAGACACTAGTACAGGAATGAGATGTTCTCCCCACAGTGACTTCCCCAAACCTCCTGATTCCTCCACACAACCACAGGCACAGCTGTAGGAACTGGGAAAACTTTAAAAACTGACTCTAAAATGCACCAAAGAATGAAAAAAAAATTATAAATCAGTGCTAGCTGGATGTCAGTCCATTCTGCACACTGCCTGAACTACAGCGTACATTCATGTAGGTGAATTATCTCCCCAAGAAAGGATTCCCCATCCCTGTGGCTGTGAAATCCATTCATCCAGTCATCCATCACCTCCAGAGGTGTATGAAACACACACAGGGCACAAGCTCCACTTCAAAACTGCTACAAAGGAGGGG
Organism: Calcarius lapponicus; assembly: GCA_039654755.1. Classification (NCBI taxonomy): domain Eukaryota; kingdom Metazoa; phylum Chordata; class Aves; order Passeriformes; family Fringillidae; genus Calcarius; species Calcarius lapponicus. Next base: position 12,453,653 of record CM077464.1, on the reverse strand, counting down.
TTGGACTGCTCAAACCACCACCAGCTCCTAAAGTAGTACAGGAATGAGATGTTCTCACCACAGTGACTTCCCAAAACCCCCTGACCCCTCCACACAACCACAGATACAGCTGTAGGAACTGGGAGAACTTTAAAAACTGAGTGTAAAACAGGCCAAAGAATGAAAAAATCATAAATCAGTGCTAGCTGGATGTCAGGGCTAGCTGGATGTCAGTCCATTCTGCACGCTGCTTGAACTACAGTGTACATTCATGCAGCTGAATTATCTCCCCAAGAAAGGACTCCTCATCCCTGAGGCTTTGAAATCCATTCATCCAGTCATCCATCACCTCCAGAGGTGTATGAAATACAGGGCACAAGCTCCACTTCAAAACTGCTACAAAGGAGGGGTTGGACTGCTCAAACCACCAACACTCCTAAAGTAGTACAGGAATGAGATGTTCTCACCACAGTGACTTCCCCAAACCTCCTGACCCTGCCACACAACCACAGGCAAAGCTGTAGGAACCGGGAAAACTTTAAAAACTGACTCTAAAATGCACCAAAGAATGGAAAAAAAAAATATAAATCAGTGCTAGCTGGATGTCAGTCCATTCTGCACGTTGCCTGAACTACATTGTACACTCACGTAGGTGAATTATCCCCCCTGTAAAGGATTCCCCATCCCTGTGGCTGTGAAACCCATTCATCCAGTCATCCATCACCTCCAGAGGTGCATGAAATACAGGGCACAAGCTGCACTTCAAAACTGCTACAAAGGAGGGGTTGGACTGCTCAAACCACCACCAGCTCCTAAAGTAGTACAGGAATGAGATGTTCTCACCACAGCGACCTCCCAAAACCCCCTGACCCCTCCACACAGCTGTAGAAACTGGGAAAACTTTAAAAACTGACTCTAAAACATGCCAAAGAATGAAAAATACATAAATCAGCGCTAGCTGGATGTCAGTCCATTCTGCACGCTGCCTGAACGACAGGGAGAGGGGGGGAAAATCTACTCACAGAGACATGATGCTCCTCGCGGTGCCTTTCCCTCCTGCACCGACATTCCTGTGCCTCCAGTCCCTCCTCCCTGCCCTGGATAAAGCCCCAGCAGCTCGGTCCAGCCCCGCTCCAGCGCCGGGCAAGCCGAGCTCCCTATTTAAGCGCTCAGACCCCGCCTTTGCCCGCAGCCCTGCCCGACCCCCTGCACGCCTCGGAGGGGCTGGGAAGGTGCTCCGCAGACAGGCAGGAGAGAGAAAGGCGCTGGTTTTAAATCCAAACAAGCCGCCGGGGCTGGTTTTAGGAACGCCGCCTGGAATTTTGCTTGAGTGAATTAATAGCATCAGCTTGTGGCACTGGTGAGGGGTTTGGAAAGGCTGAGAGCGTGACTAATAGGGAACATGTGGAAAATACATTCTGGTAAAAAGCTGCTTGGCTGTTGGGGGTGAAAAATAAATAAAATAAAATGAAATGAAATAAAATGAAATAAAATAAAATAAAATAAAATAAATTAAAAATAAAAAATAAAATAAAATAAACAAAATAAAATTTAAAAATAAAATAAAATTAAATATATAAAATAAAATAAATAAAATAAATAAAATAAAGTAAAATTTTAAAAATATAAAATAAAATAAAATGTATAAAATAAATAAAACAAAAATTAAAAAATGAAATATAAAATAAAATAAATAAAATTTAAAAATAAAATAAAATAAAATTTAAAAAATAAAATAAAATAAAATCTATAAAATAAATAAAATAAAATAAATAAAATAAAAAATAAAATATATAAAATAAAATTAAAAAAATAAAATAGAAAAATATTTTAAAAAATTAAATTAAATTAAAATAAAATAAAATAAGGAAGCTCGTTAGTGGGAAAAGCTGCCCTGAAGCTCCTGCTTTGCTGCACTGCCAGGAAATCCGTCCCTGAAGGAGAGGGTTCCCCTCTCTCCAAGTCTCTCCAAGCTGGTGGAGAGAGCAGAGAGCAGGTGAAGGATGGGAAAGGGGTTTTGAGCACCTACAGAGAGTTTTCTGGCTTCTTTGCAGCTGCAGGAAGGAATATCAGGGATGGGGATGCGCAGGAAGCCTGAGGCAGGTGGTTCTCAAGAAGAAAATCTCCACCCTGATGGTCCAGGGAGCTCCTGCTCCATCCATGAGGAGCTCTGGCATTGCCATTCCAGCAGCACCAGGGCTCAGGGTGTCAGTGCTGTCAGCAGAATAAATAACATTTCTGCTGTGCTCACAGTGGAAATGGACAGTCAGGACAGAAATTCCAGCAAGGATCAGATCCCTGAGGGCAGAAAACGTGGGAAGATCTGCACTGGGATTAAAGGGGGTGTTGGAAACCATTTGGTTTATCAGGAACTTTTATCCCTGGTGCTGACAAAACAGGATATTCAGAGCTCTGGCTTCCCAAAAAGCCTGGATGGACCTGGAAGGGCAATTCCTGCTCATTGGAACTTGTTGCCTGGGTGCTCTTGCAAGGAGCAGTATCTGCATTTTATTGCAGCTCCATTCCTCGAGGTTTCCTGTTATAAACTAATTACTCACTTATCATTACTGATAAGTTCATTCCCTGTTTGGAATTAGTCACCCAAGATAGGCAGGAAAAGCCTTATCAGCTGGGTGAGGTGTAGGGCCGAACACACCTTGGTGACCAGGAAAACCAGGGTCTGGGAGGCATTTCTGGGGGATAAACCTCTAAAAAAGTTAAATTACCACAACCCTGGCTTCATGTTTCAACTTTAGCACGTGGCACAATGACAGCTTGTTCTCCCAAAGGACACAGGGAGGTTCCAGAGGACAGCACCAGGGCTGGAGATCTCTAAACCCTCCCAGGGCTGGAGAGCTCCAAACTCTCCAGGGCTGGAGATTTCCAAACCCCCCAAGGGCTGGGTATCTCCAAATCCCTCCAGGGCTGGAGATTTCCAAACCCCCTCCAGGACTGGAGATCTCCAAATGCCCCCAGGACCGGAGATCTCCAAACTCCTCCCCAGGGCTGGAGATCTCCAAACTTTCCCAGAGCTGGAGATCTCCAAGTCCCTCAAGGGTTGGGTTTCTCCAAACCCCCCAAGGGCTGGAGATTTCCAAATCTCCTAAGGGTTGGGTATCTCCAAATTCCTCCAGGGCTGGAGATCTCCAAACCCTCCCAGGCTGAAGATCTGCAAACCCCACCAGGGCTGGAGGTCTCCAAACACCCCAAGGGTTGGGGATCTCCAAATCCCCCAAGGGTTGGGTTTCTCCAAACTCTCACAGGGCTGGAAATCTCCAAACCCCCCAAGGGTTGGGTATCTCCAAACCCTCCAGGGCTGAAGATCTCCAAACCCCACCAGGGCTGGAGATTTCCAAATTCTTCCCCAGGGCTGGAGATTTCCAAACCATCCCAGGGCTTTTTCCCAGCCTAGAGCTGTGCTGAAAGCCCCACCTGCTGCTGCTGGTGCAGGACAGAGCTGCAGGGAAGTGCTGTTGGTTATTTAAAAATAACCAGCTGAGAACAACTCCCAGGCTCAGCTCCGAGATAAAAGGCAGCTCAGCGTGGTCCCAGCCCCGTGGGTCAGGCAGATTTTCCAGGCTCTTTGCTTTCTGACCATCAGGGTTATTTATACACACAGCTCTCGTGGCTGGGGAAAGATTTCTGGGGCATCTGTGCTGCAGGCAGGCCGGGCAACATCTGCTCCTGCTCCAGCCATCACTCTGGCAGGGACTGAGGGCTTCCCATCACCAAACCAGCACCCAGGCAAGGAGGCAGAGCCGTGAATGAGTGTTCAGGGAAAAACCCAGCCCTGCAGCATCCTCAGTTCAATGCCTGGCCAGGAGAGATGGGGATAAAAGAGAGGAGACAGAGGGGAAAGGGTGTGATGGAGCTTTGGATAATCGTGGCTGCTGCTGGGAGTCACCTCTCCAAGCCACCTCTCCCCCAGGCACCATTTGTGTTTCAGAGCAGTGATCTGTGCATATTTATTTAAATGTCCTATGGAAATACAGAAGAGCTGTCACCAATGATAATGAGACCTGGTGTAACATCTCCTGCTACATCAGAGATGAGGAGTGACCATAATTACCCACCCTGAGCACAAACCTACAAAGCTCTGGCCTGGATTGTGCTGACAGGTCATTGTCTTTGCTGATTTTCCTCTTTTGGGTGTTCATTTGTTCAGTTTTTAAACTAAAGCCAATGAAGGTATGCATCTTTGTGCAAGTGATAAGCCTGTTTTTAAAACAGGGCCCACTGTGTTGAGACAGATGTGACAAAACTGGAATAAATTAAAACCACCATCTTTTTACCTTATTGATTATTGCTGGATTTGGGCTTTTGAGGTGATGGAATTTCCCATCTGAGAAGCAAAAATGTTTGAACACCACAAGTGAGAGCAAGACATGAAGCAGCAGTTTTACTTCTTTTCTTTTTTTCTCTTGGATTAACTTCACTAAAAACATTTTTCCCCAGATTTTTGGAGGTGGGATGCAGGCCTCATCCTCACCTTTGGAGGCTGTGGGTGGTGCCCACTTTGAAGGGGATTTGTGATGGAAAGCGTGGCAAAGGCACTGCTAAAATGCAATACTGGGATTTGGAAATTTTTTTTCTTTTGGCTAGACTAAAAATCCACTGAACTGTGTTATTATTCTTATTTGCCAGTAATTGGGTGGCAGTTATGGGGGAAAAGGGATCTGGGAAGGCATTCTGAGGTTCTATCCCCTTCAAGATGGGCTTCAGGGGTTGACACCCCCTTCCTCAATGTGTCCTCCTTTCCTCCACCCCCTCTTGTGTTCTCAGAGCTGCTGTCCCAGGAGCACACAGGTGTGGGGGGATCCATGGGTTTGGAAGAGGATTTGGGCTCATTTTCAACCAGTTTGGTTCAAGCCAGCCCTGAGAATTTGACATTTCCAGCAGCACGTGCCTGGCTGGTGGGACGAGGTGAGCAGAGCCCTGTGGAGAATCCCAGAATGGCTTGGGTTGGAAGAGACCCTGAAGAGCCTCCAGTTCCACTCCCTGGCCATGGGTGGGGACCCCTTTCTCTGCACCAGGTTCCTTGGGCCTGAGGTCCAAGCTGTGTCCCACTGGGACAGCTCCAGTTGCATTTCCTGGTGGGAAAGAGGCCACCAGCTCCCACGGGAGACCCTGCTTCGTGCCTGGAGTCTCCAGAGCCTTCAGCAACCCCAGCACCCAAACTGCGTCCCCAGGAACCCAAGCTGTGTCCCCAAGGGCCCAAATTGTGTCCCTAAGAACCCAAGCTGTGTCCCAAGGAACCCAAGCTATGTCCCCAAGCACCCAAGCTGTGTCCCCAGGGACCCAAACTATGTCCCCAAGGACTCAAGATGTATCCCCAAGAACCCAAGTTGTGTCCCTAGGAACCCAACCTGTGACCTAAGCCATGTCATTGTCCTGGTGACGTGTCTGGGCTGGGGCTGGGCCACGTCTCCTGAGTGTTTGGGACAGGCCAGCAGCTGTCCCATTAACCCAACCCCTATCCCAGGAGCCCCATCCTGGGATATGGGTTGGGTTAATGGGTGGAGGGGCCACCCCTGGGGACAGGAGGAGCCCATTTCCTCATGAAACAGAAACGAAACCAAAAATTCTATGGGTGAGGGGATCAGGGACAAGCGTGGCTGTCCCAGGGAGCTGTTCAGGAAACTGAGGCAGAGGTGAGCAGGTGGGAATGGCCCTGGTGCTGCTCGACTCACCCATGCCAGCCTAAATGTTTTAGGTTCATTTTCAGTCCCACCAAACTCCCTGATTTAACACCAAACCCATCCCAGCTGTGCAAACTTCCTCCCTCCTTCACGCAGAGCTTTGGGTGCTCTCCAAGATTTGGGACTGATCAGGGCTTGCATCCTAAGAACTCAGCCAGAACCTTAACTCTCTTAAAAAAAAAAAAAATTAAAAAATCAATTTACAAGCAGCAGAAAAAGCTGTGTTAAATCTGCTTCATCACAAAACTCTCCTCAGACTTTTCAGGGCAGTGGTGACGCCAACCCCAATGCAAATGTGTCATTTAAAGGACAGAAAGACAAAATCTCTACTTATTCATCATCAGGTTGATTTTTATCCTGCATCCAGCTCTGCTGGATGAACCCAAGAAGGTTTTGATGCGGAAAAGAATGGTGTGGTTGGTCTCTGGCTCTTTGCAAGGATGAAACAGGGAAAATCTGGTCTTACACATTTTTCCAAAGCCCGTAGGGATTTTGGCTGAATAATGCAAGACTGTTTGAAAGCGAGGTGAGGGATGTTTTCCTTCATGCACTCTGAAAATGTAAACTCTGGCTCTGAGCTGCCATGACATTTGGACCACAGCTATGCCTCAGTTAGCACAAAGATAGGTCAGAAAATGGAATTTCTGTGAAGTTTGCATTGCTTTGTGCCTGGAGCCAGAAGCCAGGGCTGTGAGCAGAATAAAGAACATTTCTGCTGAAAAACAGGAAAAGTTTCCTTCAGATACCACTGGCTGATGACTGCAGAAAGGTAAAAGCACTTTGAAAATTACCTAGAAACTTATCTGATATGCTTAAATAACAACGAGATTGAAATTCCAAAGTACAAAAGCCCAGAGGAAATGTTTAAACTCAGGCTGGAAGCGGAGGCAATTTATTCCAGCCCTTCCCAGCTGAACATTTCTCTGCAATGGACACATTCTTGAGATGAATTTCAGTGTTGTGAAAAAAAAACACATTAATTTTTCTGAGGGAAACCTTTCTGCTGAAGTTCTGAGGTGGTGAGAAGACACTGAGGGGTGGCGAGATGGGGCTCAGGTGGAGCCCTGGGATGTGGCTCAGCAAAGCCCTTCATAGCATTTTTCTCCCCAGCATCTGTTCCTGCTCCAAAGAAAACATCTGCCTCGATAGCCAGAGGTCAAATTGAGCCATTATTCCCTCCTCTATTTGCTTCCCTTTCCTGAAGTAGCCGGGGGAGCAGTGGGAATGAAAGGCCATCCCCAACCCCACCCACCAGGGTCATCCCTGGAGCTGGAGCTGCCCCTGTTCCTCCTGGAATCCCATCCTGAGCTCTCATAACAGGAAGCAATAAAATTTCCACTCGGTGTTGCCAGCCCTGTGAAGCCAAGCCAGGCTGGACTTGCTCTAGACCTTCCTGAACTTGCACAAAAGAGTGAAAAAAAAATTTTTAAAAAAATTTAAACAATTCAATTAAAATCAGAGGAAATCCATCCCCAGGGCTGTGCTAAAGTTCACAGCTCATCTCCTCCTCCCTCTGTTGTCCATGTGGACATTCCTCCATCCAGCAGCGCCTCGATGCAGGTGGAGAAGGGTCAGGGGGTATGGGAGAGGTTAGGGAATGCTGGAAATAAAAAGGGAAATGGACACATTTTTGGCTGCTCCAGCAAGGTGTGGGTTTGGTGGTTTTTTCCCCCAACACCTGTGGAAGGACAGAGATGGAGAGTTAGGAAGGAGCTTGGAAGAGCCCCAGGAAAAGGGGTCAGGAGAGGGTGGAAGCTCAGCCACAGCTTCTGAGCTGCATTCAGGAGCTGCTGGGTGAGGTCCCTGACTGGTGCCAAGTGGGTGAAAAGAACATTTTCCTCTATTTTTCAGCAGCATGAAAACCACTCTCCCAATGTGAGTGTGGGATGAGGGAAGGAGATGGGAGCAGCAGCACCTTAGGCACAGCTTGAGCATAAAACAGCAACCCCCAAAGTGGAGATGGAGCAGTTCTGTCCTTGGCACCCGCCCAAAGAAAGGCATGGAGGTGACAGAGCTGGAGCCCCTCTGCTCTGGAGCCAGGCTGGGAGAGCTGGGAATGCTCACAAGGAGCTCCAGGGAGAGCTCAGAGCCTGAAGGGGCTCCAGGAGAGCTGGAGAGGGACTGGGGACAAGGGATGGAGGGACAGGACACAGGGAATGGCTTCAAAGTGAAAGAGAGAAGGTTTAGATAGGAGATTGGGAAGGAATTCCTGGCTGGGAGGGTGGGGAGGGGCTGGGATGGAATTCCATCCATGCCCCTGGATCCCTGGAATGCCCAAGGCCAGGTTGGATGGGGCTTGGAGCAGCCTGGGACAGCAGAAGGTGTCCCTGCCATGGCAGGGGTGGAACTGGATGGGCTTTGAGGTCCCTTCCAACCCAAACCTTTCCATGGTTCTCTGAGAGCTCAGCACTTCCTCCAGCTTTCCTCACCAATCTCCCCCTGCAGACACCTGCAGTTCTCACAGGTTTGGGGTGGTTTTATGTGTGGAAAATGCTTTGCAATGTCACAGCCAAGCTGCTGATCCTGAGAGTTTGACTCTTTTTTTTTTTTTCCCCAAAAGTTCCAGTGGAAAAAATGATTGGTGTCACTTCTGTCACCACACACCTCATCCATGTCAGACACTGCAGCAGATGGCACGAGCTGCTCACACCCAGCCAGGACAGCCATCAGAAATGGTCCAAAGTCATTTAATGTTTTTATCTTCTCTCAGATAACAAGTGACAGGACAGGAATAAATGGCCTCAAGTTTATGGCACCAGGGCAGGTTTAGATTGGACATTAGGGAAAAATTCTTCACAGAAAAAGTTGTAAAACACTAGAACAGACTGCCCAGGGCAGTGGTGGAGTCACCATCACTGCAAGTGTTCAAAACTGTGTGGATGTGACACCTGGGGATGTGGTTTGGGTGTGGTTATGATGGTGCTGGGTTGACTGGTGATGATCTTAAACAATTCTACGATTCTCATTTTTACAAACACAAAAATATCTGTAATTTGCCAACCAAAAGGAACCTCTCAATTCTAACAGGGCCAAGAGCTTGCAGTGAGCAAGTTCTCCATCAATTTGTCCAGGAACAGGAGCCAGACCAGGTGTTTGCATCAGGCCCAGGTTTGTTTGCTCTGCCAGGTTCTCAGGATAGTCCCTCACACTGCCCTGGCCAGACCCTGGGACCACTGAGGACTGTCCTGCTCTGTCCTACACCCTCCTTGGGGCAGAGCTCATGTCTTGCTGCTCTAAGCACCCCTGACAGCTCTGAGGTGGTTAAAGACCAATTTGGAGCAGCTGCTGGGCTTGAGAGCAGCTTCAGGGTCCTGCTTTGCTGTGTCACCTCCTCAGGGTCCTGCTTTGCTGTGTCACCTTCTCAGGGTGCTGAGTCACTCTCTGGGGCTCAGCCTGCTCTGCCAGCCATGGAATCACACAATCCCAGAGTGGTTTGGGATGGAGGGGATCTTAAAGCCCATCTTTAAAGCCACGGCAGGGACACCTTCCACTCTCCCAGGGTGCTCCAAGCCCCATCCAGCCTGGCCTTGGGCACTGCCAGGGATCCAGGGGCAGCCACAGCTGCTCTGGGCACCCTGTGCCAGGGCCTCCCCACCCTCACAAGGAAGAATTTATTCCTATTATCTCATCTAAAGCTACCCCCAATCAATTTAAAGCCATTCCCCCTTGTCCTGTCCCTCCGTCCCTTGTCCAAAATCCCCCTCCAGCTCTCCTGGAGCCCCTTTAGCCACAAGAAAGGGCTGCAAGGTCACTTTGAATGCTTCTCTTCTCCAGGCTGAACAATCCCAATTCTCTCAGCCTTTCCCCAGGATGGTTCTCCATCCCTCTGGTCTCTCAAACCCATCACCCACCCCAGAGGTTCTGCTTGCAGGAGCTGAGGTGAAGCTCAGGCAGCAGGATTTGTGAGAAAAGACAAAACTTTACCCCAACCATCATATCTGAAATAGCAGATCTTGCTGCAGATTCCAACATTCATTGCTGGGATATCTGTTTTATCTATTTCCCAATCTTTTAGCTTTGGAGAAGCCTCTGACTTGTCAGGTCAGACAGAGCTGTAGCAGTGAGGCTGCTCCATGATCCAAGTGTTGTGCAAACAGGGACAAGGGCTGGGAACAGCTGTCAAACCTTCTCTCCACCATATAAACCCATCCCCGTGCCCTCCACAAATAAATCTGCTGCACACTCGCTACCCCAAATCACCAAAATGTCCTCCTGAGCTCAGCCCTGGACACCAGGTTTTCTTTATGGTAACAAAATCTTTATGGTAAAGAAATTCAACACCAACTTGAAAATTATATTGAAGACAGCAAGAAGTTGCCCAGAGAGGCTGTGTCCTCCCCAAATAAATCTGCTGCACACTCACCACCCCAAACCACCAAAATATCCTCCTGAGCTCAGCGCTGGACACCTGGACACCAGATTTTCTTTATGGTAACAAAGTCTTTACAGTAAAGAAATTCAACACCAACTTTACAACTGTATTGAAGACAGCAAGAAGTTGCCCAGAGAGGCTTGAACACCTTAACCCTCCCCATCCATCCCTGGAGCTGCTCCAAACCAAGCTGGACAGGGCTTGGAGCAGCCTGGGGTAGTGGAAGGTGTCCCTGGCAGGGATTGGAATGAGGTGATCTTTAAGGTCTCTTCCAACCCAAACCATTCTGGGATTCTATGGAGACAAGAAGGAAAGTGCCAAAGCAGATCCAAGACACTCAGATGTGACTTTGTGGCCCATTTCCCCATTACTAATTAGACCTAAATGGAATTAAAAGGGAAGACAGAGACTTGAGCATGAAAACTAAGGCAGCAGATGGGTTGGATTTGCTCTTGCCAAACTGTTCTCAGATAACAGACACAACAGAGAATAAGGAGAAAAAGGAAACATCATTTCCACAAGTGCTTTCCTACCCTCCTGGCCAGGTTCCCAGCACAACCAGGGCAGGTTCCCACTCTGCTCACTGAGATAGTTCATTACACAGATATCACCAGCAAATATCTAATTACCCCTTAGGTAATTAGGCACAGACTCAATTACACAGCCGGGTTTGCATGCAAAGAGAGAGAAAAGCCCAGAGGAGAGCCCAGGGCTGGGAGAGCAGCACGGTACCTTCCAGAGCTCCAGGCTGGAGCATCAGCCAGGGCTGCAGGTCCTGATCCGAGGAGGGTCTGATCTGAGGGGTGGAACAGGGACAGGAACCTTCCTGGACATGCTTACATAGGTGGTCCCCACCCTGCTGACGTGCAGAGGTCAGCAGCTCCTGCCTCACATCTGGACAGCCCCGGGTCCCCCGTGCCAAGAAGGGACACTGCCAGAATCACATTTCCTGGAAAAATCCCTTTGCCCAGGATTCTTCTCCTGGGAAGCTGAAAAGCCTCAGAGAAAAAGGAAAACAATAATTATCTGATTTGCTTCTCCTGTGTTTTGCTGCTTTGGAATGTGTTTGGAGATTGTTTACCCACAGGTGATTGTTTCATTGGTTTCATGTGAATTGTTTTGACTCAATGGCCAATCAGGGCCAAGCTGTGTCAAGACTCTGGAAAGAGTCAGGAGTTTTCATTATTATCTTTTTAGCCTTCTGTAAGTATCCTTTCTGTATTCTTTAGCATAATAAATAATATAATATAATATAATATAATATAATATAATATAATATAATATAATATAATATAATATAATATAATATAATATAATATAATATAATATAATATAATATAATATAATATAATATTAATATGCCTTCTGAGAACATGGAGTCAGATTCATCATTCCTTCCTGCCATGGGGCACCCCACAAATACAAAAGGCCACCACGTGTCTGCACCCCAAAGGCTGCAGGGCTGCAGGGGTGTTGGGTCAGGGTCCCTCTGTCCCCTCAGGAGTGGGGCAGTGCCATGGGGAAGGTGCCCCCAGGCTGGGGCATCCAGCTGGGAATGGAGCCAGTGCCAGCTGGCCCTGGGCCACGCTGCTGCTCAGAGCAAAGGCTGGCCTGAGATCTGCAGTGCTGGAGCCCTTTGGGCACCCAGGGGGGCTCCAGCAGCACCTTCTCCAGCCCCTCACCACAATGGGCATGAGCCCACACCTGCCTGTTGGCCAAACTCTGCACCACAGCACCAAATCCTGCACCAGCAGCACCAAACCCTACCCCAGCACCACAAAAACCTACACCAGCACCACAAAAATCTACACCACAGCACCAAACCTACACCACACCACCAAACCCTACACCTGCACCACAAAAACCTACCCCACACCCCAAACCTACACTGGCACCACAAAATCCTACACCACAGAACCAAGCCCTACACCAGCACCACAAAATCTACACCACACCCCCAAACCTACATCAGCACCACAAGAACTTACACCACAGCACCAAACCTACACTGGCACCACCAAACCCTACACCAGCACCACCAAACTCTGCAGCAACACCACCAAATCTACACCAACACCATGAAAAATGACCCAACACCCCCAGACCTACACCAGCAACACCAAACCCTACACCAACACCGCCAAACCTACACCTGCACCATGAAAAACAACCAAACACCACCAAACCTACACCAACACCATGAAAAATGACCCAACACCCCCAGACCAACACCAACACCACCAAACCCACACCAACACCTCCAAACCTACACCAACACCACCAAACCCACACCAGCGCCTCCAAACCTACACCAACACCATGAAAAACAACCCAACAGCCCCAAACCTACACCAACACCCCCAAATCCTACACCATGCCACCAATCCACAGCCCACCTTCACCCAACCCTAGAGCATTCCCCAAACTCGTGGTGTGCCCAGGCTGGGACCATGATCCCAAGGGTTTGCTGTGATCCCATCACGCTCCAGGCCAAGGCAGATGATCCCAGCCTTGCTCCCTGCCCTGTCCCACCAAAGGATGGACCAAGGTGGTTGGACAAGGATAAAAAGGAGCCAGGAGATGTGGGCTGCAGCCAGGTGTTCTCAGGGGACCATTATGGGATGGCACCTTCCTCCAGGCCCAGACAGGATCCATTGCGTGGCCCCACTGCAGGAGCACACAATCCCTTCCAGCCTCAATCCTTAATGAACAGGTCATGGAATCACAGAACCCTGGAACTGTTGTGGTTGGAAGGGACCTCTGGAGACCAGCCAGTCCAACCCTCCTGCCCAGGCAAGATCACAGAATCACAGAATCACAGAATAATGAGGTTGGAAGAGACCTCCAAGATCATTGAGTCCAACCCATGCCCTAACACCTCAAATAACCGCAGCACCAAGTGCCATGTCCAGTCTTTAAACACATCCAGAGAGGGTGATTCCACCACCTCGCTGGGAAGAGCATTCCAGGACTTTATTATTCTTCTGGTGAAAATTTTTTTCCTAATATCCAACTTGTACCTTCCCTGCCATAGCCTGAGACTGTGTCCTCTGGTTCTGTCAGAGACCAACCCCACCTGTCTGCAGCCTCCCTTCAGGAAGGTGCAGAGAGCAATAAGGTCACCCCTGAGCCTCCTCTTCTCCAGGCTGAACAGCCCCAGCTCCTTCAAACGTTCCTCACAGGGTTTGTGTTCCCAGCCCCTCTCCAGCCTCGTTGCCTCCTCTGGATGTGCTCGAGTGTCTCAACACCCTTCCCAAACTGAGGGGCCAGAGCTGGGCACAGCTGGGGGAGAAGCTTCATTCAGCTGTGCCTTCCACCAGCCTTTTTTTTGCTCCAGGTCATCTGGAAAAGGTGGCACAGGAACTCATCCAGGTGGGTTTGGGGTGTCCCCAGAGATGGAGGCTCCACGCCCTCCCTGGGCAGCTGTTCCAGAGCTCTGCCGCCCACCACGGGAAGAAGCTTTTCCTCATGTTGAGGTGGAATTCGTTGTGTTTTTGTTCATGGCCATTGCTCCTCGTCCTGTCCTGGGGAAGTCACCAGTCCTGAGGGGCACAGCACCCCTGGGGCAGCCACAGCAGCCTGTGCCCACACCAGCACACTCTCTGCTTCCCTACAGGCTGCTCTGGGCAATGAGCAGCAATAAAAAGCTGGAGAGAAGAGAGGATAATGCGGAATCCAGCTGCGAAAACAAAGATTGAATCCCTCTGGGCCTACGACCTCCCTTGGCCGGCGCGCGGGAAAAAACGTGCCAACACCAATTCCTCTCCTCACGTCCTTCCAGCTGGGAGCTTTTCATGAATGAGCACGTTGGGGAGGAAGGGGAGGGCAGGAAGGTGGAGGAGGAGGATGAGGAGGAGAGCCCTTCCATGCCTGTTACACAGGGGAAGCTGCAGCTCCTGGCTGTGGGCCCGAGCCAGCCACACTCCATGCTCAGGGCCGATCCACAGCCGGAGACCAGGGGAGATGAGGGCTCTGTCTTTGTTTTCAGGTCAGTCCTGAATGCAGAGATCTTCCCTGTCAGGACCCAGGACGCCCCTCTGGCTGTCCTGAGCAGCCAAGACCCCTGCCAGGGGTCTCAGGGACCCTGGCACAGAGCCCAAAATGCCCCTGTGGGTTTGATTATGACCCACGGAGCAAATTATCTTAGATGAAGATCAGCAAGCCACAACAGTTTAAACAGAATAATAGTGAAGTTATCACAGGGTAGAAAAGTAGATTTTGGGGTTTTTGCTATGGGGGTTCAAGGGGCAAGATGGAGGGAACTGGGCATGTCCAGCCTTTCTCCTTCTTCTTCTTGGCCTCCATCCTCTGCTGTGATGGTGGCACTTTGGGATTGGTTTAGAGTAGAAGCTCACTGTCTAACACAGGTGATGGGTATTGGGAAGTAATTGTAAATATTGTACAGGTAGTTTTTAGTATAAAGACATAACACCACCCTGGGGGCAGGCAGAGTGCCTCTGACCATCTTGCTGAGCTGACCTTGGCAGGGCAGGAGAAAACTCTTTATAGATAAGAAACAATAAACAACCTTGAGACCAAGAAATGAAGAGCCCTGACTGCTTCTTCAAGCGCCGGGCTGGGAAAAGAGACTTTCCAACTTATCTCGGGGTCACTCTGACCAGCTAATGATCCCGACACTTCCCAAGGGAGCACCAGGCCTGTGGGTTCATGTAGGGATGTGCCCCCGTTGATAAAGTGACCAAACTGTCCTTTGTCCCCTAAAAAAGGAAAAAATCCCAGAAGTTTCTCTCCTCAGTTAGGTGAAAAGACACCTCATAGGATCTGGGGGACTTCACCTCAAACTTAAGGATAGCTAACTGGACAGAAGCAAAAAAGTCCCACTTAAGCAATTTACCAGAAAAGAAGAGAACAAAGAATCCAATCACTTTTGTGAGGTGTTTTACCAGGAGCAAGAATCTCTGGCACTTGGCTCGGTTTTTCTTTGTAAAGAGTTTTGTTATTTTGCCTTTTATTAAAACGTTTCTGTTTCCAGCACTGCCACAGAAGCCATCCTGCTGATTTTATGCCATCTGAGGTGGCTGAGCTATCTTGGGTGTGATATAAATCTCCAAGATCTTATGAGACCTGGCTGGAGGAGATCCCAAAATCAGGTGCAGGTTTTGCTAGAGAAAAGAACAGCTCAGGTGAGCTCTGTCCTGCTCACCCCAAACCTCCACCACCCCTGGGAAGAGGGCAGCTCCTGCTGCCAGGGCAGGTACCCCCGGTGAATTTGTCTGGCTCCCAGGCAGGGATGCCTGAAGCTCCTCTCTGAGGCTGGGGATGGGACACAGAGGATGTTGCAGTCATGGTTTAATTCACAATAATACTAAAATCCCTCCATGACGTGCAGCGAGCCCCTTCCCAGGCTCTCGGTCTGGTGCTCACATTTCTTCCACACTTTCTGCCAGCCCAGGGCTGGTTCAGCCGCCTCTGCTAAGTTTAAAGAGGCAAAAACTATAGAAAATGCTGTGGAAATGGGGTATTTAAGGGAAAAAAAAAACCTGATTCTCCTTCACTTGGTGATAAATAGACCTTAAAAAATGCCAAATGCCAGAGTCTCTGACCTCCAGGCAGCTTTTGGGACAGGTCTCAGTTTGTTGCTGCTCAGCTGAGGTCCATCCTCTTTGCTGGACAGGACACCCATCCCACCACATTTCCATATTCCAGGAAACCCCCTGAGAACTTTCTGGAGTGAAAAGCTGCAATCACTGACCCTGGCCATTACCAGCAGCGGAGGAGAGAAGATGAAGTGGTGGGAGGCTCTTCGTGAAAATTCAGTCTTTCCATCCCCAGTTCTTTCCCTCCCTTCCTCTCCAAGTCATCCTCCCTGCAGCCTCCAGACAGAAACAATTAAGAAACCACACCACCATTTGATCTGTGTTTCTGGGAAACTTGAAGAAACAACATGAACCAAACCCCCAAATCATGTCCTGCTGGAGGGGCTGGAGCCAGAGGAGCAGCCACACACCTGACTGGTGGCACCTGACTGACTGAGCTGTGATAAATACTGAGCCTCTGAGCTTGCTTGTGTCATTTTAAAGCAGATCTGCATCCATTATCATCTTTTTTCCTGGCTGCTTTTTGGTCCCTACTGACCTCAAAGCCTTGGAGCCTCCACTTGAACCCTCTGGAGCTCATGTCAATGCTGCTTGGCCAGCTCTGTGCTGCCTCTGGGGTGACTCCAGGCAGAAATGAGCAGGAGATCCCTGTTCCATGCCCTTTATTCCCCATTCCACCCCTGTAGAATCCCACAGAGGGTTAGCTGAAGTGGTGGAGTGCTTGCTCAGCCTGTGTGAGGCAATGGGACTGGTGCCTGCATTCTCCTTCTGGGCACCAGATGATCTTTAATATCCCTTCCAACCCACGCCATTGGATTCTGCGATTTCCCCCTCTCCCAAGGAGAACAAGGGAAATCTTGGTTTTGTCTTCCCTTGAGCTGTGAGAGTCCTGCAGACCAGGATTGTCAGCACCAGACACAGCCCTGGGGGGGAGGGTGGCTGAGATATGTCAAGGGAAGGTGGGGGACAATATCCAAACCAAGCCCAGGATGTCCCACAGAAGGTTTCCCCCATGGCATTGTCACCCTGTCCCACGTGGGACCTGATCCCAACCCTCCTGCATGGATGTGTGTCACACACATCTTTTATCAAAAATCCTTTCCTTAGGATTTTTCTCCTGAGAAGCTGAGAGGCCTCAGGAACAAAAGGTAAACAATGGTTATCTGCTGCTGTGGAATGCAACAGGTGCATCTGGGATTGGTCTCATGTGGTTGTTTCTAATTAATGGCCAATCACAGTCAGCTGGCTCGGACTGTCTGTCCAAGACACGAGCCTTTGTTATCATTCTTTCTTTTTCTATTTTCAGTCAGCCTTCTGATGAAATCCTTTCTTCTATTCTTTTAGTATAGTTTTAATGTAATATATATAATAAAATAATAAATCAGCCTTCAGAAACACGGAGTCAGATCCTCGTCTCTTCCCTCATCCTTGGACCCCTGTGAACACGGTCACAGGATGTGCCTCTTCTGCCACAACAAAATTCAATATTATCACCCTGCCATGACCCCAGACCCTCCTTTGTGTCCATCCCCACTTTTTTGGGGGCTCCAAAAGTGAGCAGGCCTTCTCCTGGCACAGCTGAGCCCACATCCCAGCAACCTCAGCAGAGCAGGTCCAGCCCTTGTCCTGCTGCTGCCCATTCAGAGCTCCTCACTCCACCCTTCCCAAAATCCCGCTGACCAAGTGGGATTTCTCCTCTGGCCGAGGCCCTTCTCTTCTGCTCTCCATCTCATTGCCAAGAATTTCCAAAACCTGGCGGGAAATTAGAGAACCAGCAAAACCTGCCCTGTGTTGGAGCTCATTTCCTGCCAGCCATCCTCTATCAGGCACTGGGAGAAAAATATTTCGGGCTTTTCCAGGCACTAAATCACCCAGCTGGAGTGGTAATGGGGGCAGCTGAACTACACCTAGTTCCACCTATTGAAATGATGGCAGCAGCCTCCATCCCACAGGAACTGACCCCTCTGCTGCTGCTGGAAGTGCTGCTGACATCCATTTCCAGAGGTGTTTGTGGAGCCACCACAGGGCCTGGGGTGGGTGGAGGGCTGCAAGCTCCAGGGACTGGAGATGGGATGTGGGGCGTTCAACCCAAAGGAGAAGGCAAAAGCTTCATGGAAAAGAAGAAATGAATGAGGTTAGGGAGTAAACAACTTAGAGGGAAAGCATTCTGAGGGGATGGAATGGGGGTACAAAGGATCAAACCATTTCTCCAACTAACAGAGAATGGCTATTTTTTGTGATAGAAACAATAATAAAACTTGTAAAAACACACAATGCCACAGACAGGTACACAGTAGAAATATCAATTAATCCCAAATTAATGCAAATCCCTTCTTTGAGCATCCACCTCCAATTCTAATTAAATGCAACAATGAATGCAACACCAATTCCTTATACAGGAGAAGAAACGAATACAGCTTCAAAGCCTGAAGAAGGAGCATTTTGAAGAACCCAAACCCACAAATTTATTACCTTCATTTAAAACCCTCCCCAAACCTGCCACAGGCCCTCTGATTCCACTCATGCAATCCCATCCACTTCTCAGGGGTTACATGGATATGATGAATTAGCCCTACCAGACTAATGACAAAGGGAAATTAAGGTTGGAAATGAGCTCTAAGATCATCAAATCCCACCATCAGCCCAGTACTGCTGTGTTCACCTCAAACCACATCCCCAGGTGCCACATCAATGTGTATTTGAACATTTCCAGGGATGGTGACTCCACCACTGCCCTGGGAAGCCCCTTCCAATGCCTGACCAGATTTTCAGGGAAGAAATTTTTCCCCAATATCCAACCTACTGGTGCTAATTGAGGTCGTTCCCTCTGCTCCTGTCCCTGTTCCCTGGAGCAGAGCCTGACCTCCCTGGCTGTCCCCTCCTGTCAGGAGTTGTGCAGAGCCACAAGGGCCCCCCTGAGCCTCCTTTGCTCCAGGCTCAGCCCCTTTCCCAGCTCCCTCAGCCTCTCCTGGGGCTCCAGACCCTCAATGTCCTTCTGGCCATGAGGAGCCCACGCATGGACACAGAATTCAAGGTGTCCCAGCAGTGCCAGCACAGGGGGACAATCCCTGCCCTGGCTCAAGCCAGGTGTCAGCTGGTTGCTCAGAGTGCTCTGCACATCAGCCCATTCCAGCCACAGAACCAGAGAAAATCCAAATTGGATCTACAAGGACCAACACTCCCCAGTCACCACTGAAGTTCTACATTCAAAAACACCCAATGTGGTCACTGGGCTTCACAGGACTGAGAAATGGGGTCACCATGGGCTCTTCCTGAAGCTCCCAGCAAAGTCTGCCCAGCACAGAAGTCCACACACACCCCCAGCCATCACCTGTCCCATCCTGGCCACCCCAAGAGGTCATTGCTGCCCCACCAGCTCTCCCTGCCCAGATTTCTGTCCAGCTCCCACTTTGGGAATTTTGGGTGCTTGCACTCGTGGTTTGGGAGATGACCAATTTCACTTTGTCTGTCCACACAATTCCCTGTTAAACTAGGGGCAAGAAGGGGATTTGGGAACATTCAGCCTCTCTGCTGTGCAATGGAAGGGGCTGGGTGAAATCTGCTTTCCTGGGCAGGCCTGTTTTTGAAAAGCAATTCCTGGCAGGGAAGACCAAATCCTGCATTCCTCAGTGAAGGAATCTGGATGATGTCACCTCCTGCCCAGTGGCAGGAGCATTCCTGCCCGAGTCCTCCCTCCAGGCAGCCCCTGCCTTTCCTCCAAATATTTGTTTTGGCTGGTTTTTAGGAAGCTTGGAATAACAGCAGGATGGACTCTCCTACTGTAAGGTCTGTCCCTGAGCAGCATGTTCACAGGGCCATGGGTTAACAGAGGCTCACATGTGTCAGCCAAAATTTTACTGCCAGTAGCAAAGTGGGGGATTTGTTGGTTTTGTGTCTTTTTTTTTTTTCTTCCTCTTTTACAATCTGTGTGGTTCAGTGCAGGCTGAGAGATATCAGAAACCTCTTAAAACAGAAGGTTCTCTGCCTCACTAAAACACTTTGAACTAAATTCCTTGAATTTTCTTGTACTTGGGACTAGACTAGAGGCACGTAGATGTGCTTGTAATGCTGTGCCCTTCATTCCCTCCCTTCTTGTTAGGATCCACCCAGCAGGACACATCTACTGAGGTGCCTAATGCCAGCCAGAACCTTTCCTAAACTGCTGCCCTGGAATAAAGTGCCCTTTTGCCTGGCAGGGTGTCCCCAGTGGGTGTTTCTGGGATAAGGGCTGCAGGGTATGGAGCAACTCTGGGGTGATGCAGGACCTTGTGCCATGGTCTCCTCAAAAGGATAAAATCTCTGAGGCATCCTCCAAGACTGGAGTTAAGGCACTGGTGGGGGGGGATTTCATTATCTGAATTTGGGTGGTGAACCCTCCTTGGAGCTGAGTGTCACAGACATGTTTTATGAAAAATCCTTTCTTTAGGATTTTTCCTCCTGAGAAGCTGAGAGGCCTCAGGAACAAAATGTAAACATTGATTATCTGCTGCTGTGGAATGCAACAGGTGCATCTGGGATTGGTCCCATGTGGTTGTTTCTAATTAATGGCCAATCACAGCCCAGCTGGCTCGGACAGAGAATCTGAGCCACAAACCTTTGTTATCATTCCTTCTTTTTCTATTCTTAGCCAGCCTTCTGATGAAATCCTTTCTTCTATTCTTTTAGTATAGTTTTAATGTAATATATATCATAAAATAATAAATCAGCCTTTTGAAGCATGGAGTCAGATCCTTGTCTCTTCCCTCAACCTGAGACCCCTGTGAACACGGTCACAGGCTGAGCACAGGTTGGCCAGAGGAGCTGTGGCTGCTCCATCCCTGGAAGTGTCCAGGGCATGGTTGGATGGGGCTTGGAGCAGCCTGGGACAGTGAAATGTGTCCCTGCCCATGGCCCAAACCATTCTGGGGTTCTGTGACATCCTGGGACTGTCTGGGACTCATCTCAGCCTCCAGCTCTTCTCTCCACTCCTCTAGATGTCACCAACTGTTCTCAGGAACCAGGAGAGCCAAAGCACACCCTGCCCAAGGTGGGGCATCCCCCTGCAGCTCTTTTTACATTTCACACTGCCCTTAAGAGTCCCCATCCCACACCAAGGTGCTGCTCACACCCCATGGATCACCCACTGCACCTGTGATGTGGAGAAGGGAAGGTGGACATGGCTGGAGGGATCAGGAGATGATTTTAAAGTAGGTTTCTTATGGCAGGTGGGCAAATTCTTC
Organism: Calcarius lapponicus; assembly: GCA_039654755.1. NCBI lineage: Eukaryota > Metazoa > Chordata > Aves > Passeriformes > Fringillidae > Calcarius > Calcarius lapponicus. The sequence continues at coordinate 12,432,826 of CM077464.1, read as the reverse complement.
CCCTGTGCTCCAAGATGATCCATTGCTGGCTCCCTGAAAATGTTTCCTGCCCTCAGACTAATTCTGCAGGACTCATGGGAGGGATAATCCAGTGGGAAATTAGGAGCAGGAGGTTGTTTCTTGGGAGGTGCTCATGAGGTTCAATCACTCCAAATCCCACAGGTGATGATGGGATCTCACCAAGACACTGATTTCACTAAAACCTGAGCTGGGACACTGAGATCCTACAAAGACATGGGGAGAGGAAGTGCTGGGATGGAGTGATGGGAGGGAAATTCCATTTCCAACACCAGCACAAGCTGTTGCCCCACATCTGAGTTATAAAAAACCCCCCACATTTAACAACTGCTTTTTTTTCCTGAGCTGAAACTCCTTTACATCTGCTGATCATCTTGTCCTGTCAGGCTGTGAGCAGGAGCCTGAGGCACCACCACAATCTGTCCCTCTCAGTGCCAGATGTGACCTTCAGTGGCAAAATGACCCAACCTGGATGGATCCCACCCTGCTGATGGCTGAAATCCTCTCTCCTTCCCCACTGCAGGCAGCAGCAGCCCCTCAGAGCCATTTCACAGCCCTCAACCCCTCTGCAATTAGCACAGGACTTTTCATCAGCTCTCTGTTGTTTTTCAGCCCTGGCGATAAAAGGCTTCAGCGAACATTTCCAGCCGTACACAAACTGCAGCCTGCCAACATAAACACCATAAAAACCCTCCCAATAAATCAGAGCTCGCCCTCGCTAGGGCTGTTCAAATTCTCTGGAATGGCTAAAAAAAAGTGCTCTGGGCTGCCAGGAGGCTCTGCAGCCACGGGATCCGGGAGGGAGGGAGACAAGCAGGGAGGAGGACTGAGAGGAAGCTGGAGCTGAGCTTCCTCCTCATCCTCCCAGCCCGGGATCTCCGGGAGAGCTCTGCTCATGGAGGAATAAATAAATAAAGGAGCTGCACGCCCACACGGATCCTGGCCAGAGCACAGAACCTCGTGTGTTTGCCCTTGGACACAGAATTTCTTGCAGAAAGCTGAACCTGTGAGCTGGCCACGTGCCTCTCCTGTTTTCCAGGGTATCCCTCTGAGCTGTGATCACCCCACACAGCAGCTTCAGGAGCCCCCTCAGCATCTGAGGATGGGCACAGGAGATCAAACCTGCATTTGCCACCGGAGTTCTCCCCAATCTGCAGGCAGAAACAGCCTTGGCCAAACCCTCCTGCAGCCCCAAGAGCCAGGCAGGGTCTGGAGCAGCCCCCAGGGAGGGCCCAGCCTCCACTCTGCTCATTTTGCCACGGCTCCCACCCAGAGGAAAGACCAGCCCCAGGTCATCCCCCCAGGCTGGGGCTGAAGGAGAGGGCACACAAGTCCTCCCTTCTCCCAAAATCCTGGCGACACACAGTTCCTCTGCCGGCACTCCCAGCAGAGCTTTGCTCCCCAGCTGAGCTCCTCACCTCTCCACCCACTCGGGGATGCTGGCCAGGTCTCCATGCCCCACGCAGGGATGTCTCACTCTCCCCAGCACACGGCGCCTCCATGCTCTGCAAAGCTCTGGCTCCATCCAAGCAGGCGCTGAAGCTGCAGCTGATCTCACCCGTGTCCCTGCAGCCTGGAAAAACGCTTTGTCTGGGGATTCTGCGAGCCTGACAGCGACCACCTCCCATCCAGCCAAGCCAAGCGTGCAGCACAGCCCCGTGGGAGGCAGCCTGGCTCTGGATGCCCTCGCAGGAGAGGCGGTGGGGAGCGGCGAGCGCTGCTGGGCAGCTGCAGCATCCCTGGAGCCTGGCACAACTCATGGGGTTTGGCATCTGGGGTGAGCCTAAACACCTCCCCAGGCCAGCCCAGGGGCTCTGGGCACTGAGGTCAGCACACAGTCCCAGCCCTGGTGGTCTCCCTTTTCCTGGGGGATGTCCCAGGAAAAGCCATGCTGTCAATCCACAGCAGGGATTGCTTTGCAACACCCCAGCAACAGCTTTTCCCTCTTTCTCTTTCTCTCCTCTTCTCCCATTGTGTTTGCAGGGATTCCTGTGGCAGGGAGGAATGGTGAAGCTGACTCCATGTTCTCAGAAGGCATTATATATTATATTATATTATATTATATTATATTATATTATATTATATTATATTATATTATATTATATTATATTATATTATATTATATTATATTATATTATATTATATTATATTATATTATATTATATTATATTACACTAAAGAATATAGAAAGGATATTTACTGAATGCTAAAAAGATAATAATGAAAACTCCTGACTCTCTCCTGAGTCTCAACACAGCTTGGCCCTGATTGGCAAATGAGACAAAACAACTCACATCAGAATCCAATGAAACAATCTCCAAACACATTCCAGACTTACTGTCCCTGAGCAGAAGAAAAGCCATCTCCGCAATCCTTTGATATCAGATTTGCTTCATTATCTTTCACTTCAAGGTTGGATATTTGGTCAGGGCAGTGAGATTATGATTGATGATTATGATCTGATGATAATGATTTTATGTTTTGTTATTATCTATAGTTGTAGTTATTAGGATAACTATTATGGTTATGGTTTTATTATATATTTATTGTATTTGTCCCCTGATGAAAGGAGGAATGATGAATCTGACTCCACGTTCTCAGAAGGCTCATGCATTATTTTATGATACTATATTATATTAAAAGAATACTAAACTATACTAAAGAATACAGAGAGGATACAGAAAGAAGGCTAAAAAGATAATAATGAAAACTCCTGACTCTCTCCAGAGTCTCAACACAGCTTGGCCCTGATTGACCGATGAGACAAAACAACTCACAGCAGAATCCAATGGAACAATCACCTGTGGGTAAACAATCTCCAAACACATTCCAGACTTACTGTCCCTGAGCAGAAGAAAAGCCAGCTCTGGGATCCTTTGATGTCAGATTTGCTTCCTTATCTTTCACTTCAAGGTTGGATGTTTGGTCAGGGCAGTGAGATTATGATTGATGACTATGATATGATGGCTATGACGATTTTATGGTTTATTATTATTATCTATAGTTGTAGTTATTAGGATAACTATTATGGTTTTATTATATATTTATTGTATTTGCCAGGTCCCCTGATGAAGGGAGGAATGATGAATCTGACTCCATGCTCTCAGAAGGCTAATTTATTATTTTATGATACTATATTATATTAAAGAATGCTTTACTAAACTATACGAAAGAATACTTAATGGAGAAAAGATACTTAATGCTGAAAAGATAATAATGAAAAGTCCTGACTCTCTCCAGAGTCCTGACACAGCTTGGCCCTGATTGGCCAAAGAGTGAAAACAACTCACATCAGAATCCAAGGAAACAATCACCTGTGGGTAAACAATCTCCAAACACATTCCACATGTGAGCACAACACAGGAGAAGCAAATGAGATAAGAATTGTTTTCCTTTTCTCTGAGGCTTCTCAGGAGAAAAATCCCGAGCGAAAGAATTTTTCAGAGAACGTGAACGCCGCACCCTCCAGCCCCGCTTTTTATCACCAGCCTCATGCTTTGAGTGAAGCCGGGCACAGGAGGTGCAGGGAGGGAGCAAAGTGATGCTCCTGAGCTGCAGAGAGCCCCGGGGCACGGGGCAGTGCCAGCACAGGCCCCCCGGCTCGCTGAGACATCGCCTGGGGATGCTCTGCAGAGCGGCTCCTCCCGGGGCTGCAGCGGAGACATGGGCAGGGGGAGGAAAGGAAAGCGGGACGTTCATGTCTGAGCCAGCCTGGTTCAGTGTTTCTGTCTGGCAAAGCAGAGGAAAGGGCTGGGCAGAGCCCTGAGCAAAGCCATTGTCACCGGCAGGAAAAAAATAAAATAAAATAAAAAGGATGATGAGAACGTGCCTGGAGGAATTTGGCTCGGGTTCATGTTTGAACTGGTGTTGCCTGTGGGCTGGCACTGGTAGGGAACAGGATTTGGGCTCGTGGCATGGATTGACCCTGCCTCCATCCAGAGGAGGGATGGAAGCACCCAAAGGTGCTCAGGGCTGGGCTGGAAGTGATGCCTCCCCCAGTGAGAGATGAGCCTCATTTCTGGGCTGTTTTCCTGTGATTTTGCCCATTTCCATCCCACTGTTGGTGCCATCAGGGACTCGCTGCCCCCCTGCCCTGTGTTTGAAAGGTGCTTCACACCAAGCACACTTGCACAGCTCCCAGGGTGTGAAAAGGGGTGAGAAATAACAACACCTCAGAGGTGCCGAGCTCCCTCAGTCCCTGCTGTGCAGAAATGGACCTGACCTCTGGGGAAATGGGGATTCTGGGTGTAAACCCCTCAGAAAATAGGGTCCTGTGGCTGGTGCCACCCTGTCACCCCCCTGTGATGGTGACAGGGCCCAGCTGGTGGTGGCACCCCCCAGGGATGAGGCTGTGGAGTGGCATTAATGATCAGGGTGCTAGGACGGAGTTGGGGTGGTGGGGAAGCAGTGCTGCTCACAGACATCCCAAAAATACTCCATGGAAGGACAAGATGCAGCCAGAAGAATTTCAAGTGGATAAGAAATAAAAGTCTCCCTGCCAAACACTGGCATGGGGTGCTGGTGGCATCTGCACCTCCTGAGGGACCTCCTGATTGCACAAATCACCCTCTGATCCTCACCTTGCTCAGCATTTCCCACACCTCCACACCCACTGGAGCCAGGAAAAGTTGGCATCCGCCCCCAGAGGATGGAGAAGGAGCAAAAAGTCAAACTGCACAAAAAAGAGAGTGTGCAGCTCTTAGAGGAGCAATTCTGAGCTGCTCGAGGGCTTGGCTTGTCCATATAAAGTCACCTCATGTCAGAACCCAGGACATTCCTCTGGCTGCCCTGGAGGACTCCAGACCCTGGCAGGGGCTCAGAGACCTTGGCACGGAGTCACAAACACCTGTGCCTTTGATTTTAGCCCATGGAAACAATTACCAACTTTGTGTGAGGAGTGAATTGGTCACAGGGTGAAAAAGGAGAATTTTGGGGTTTTTAGAATGGGGGTTCAAGAGGCAAGATGGAGGAATCTGGGTGTGTCCTGTCCTTCCTTCTACTTCTTGTCCTCCATCTTCTGCTGGGATGGTGGCACTTCTGGATTGGTTTAGAGTAGAGCCAGACTGTCTGACATAGGTGATGGGTACTGGAAAATTATTGTAAATAAAGTACATGAAGGTTTTAATACAAAAAGCCAACACACCCCAAGGGCAGGGACTGTGCCTCAACCCAACCTGCTGGACAGACCTCAGCAGGTCAGAGAAAGAATGTCACAGATAAGAGAAAATAAACAACCTTGAAAAGCAGAACCCACAAATCTCAACTTCTTCTTTCGGGGCTGGGAAAAAGAGACTTTTTAATACCTCAGGAGCCATTTCAAGCACAGAAACCTGAGAACTTCATTCCTCAGGGACAGCTCAGGGTGAGACACGGGATCCTCACCTTCTGAGGGTGAAGCCAGAGAAACAGTGGCACAACCCACAGCACCAAAAAAAATGGGAGAGGCAGCAAGATAAACAAATTGTTCCAGCAAAGTTTATTCTCATGTGCCTTAAGTAATTTATAGCATGGGGCTGCTCCTTTTCTATCCATGTTCCCTGTTTTCTACAGGCTGCAACGTGCAGAAATCCCACAAAAACTCCTTTATTTTCCCTTCTCCTGGCAGCAAGGAGCAGAAACCACGTGGATTTTCATGGCTGCTCATCAATCTCCAAGGGACAGAGCAGGTCAAAGGGAGCTGGGCAGCCTTAAATCTGACCCTTGGGATGCTGGGGTGAGCACTGGCTGGAAGAACTCCAGCCAGGCCATAAATGAGAGGAGAAGAGAGTTCTCCCCAGCCCTGGGATCATTCAGGAGTATGGTGCACACCATGTTGCTGGGGAAGGAGGGGTTTCCTTGTGACACACACAAAAATAAAACCCTCCTGGTATTTTGGTCTTGGACAAGACCCAAGGATTGTGTGGGAAATGGCTCTCCCAGCTTGCAGGAGGAGCAGATTCCCCATCTGCCTCATGGCTCTGTTCCTGTTCCCATTGTCTGGAGCTGGGATTTCCTCCCTCTGCCTCCCTAAGGAAGCTTTGGACACAGGGCAGGTTGCCCTCCTGTGGCATTCCAAGGGAATTTGGGGGAAAGGAGAAGGTCCCAGGGTTTAAGGGACTCTGTTTCCCTTTGGGGAGGGGGGTCATGGAATATTTGCTCTCCTCCCACCAGGAGAGGACACCAATAAATTAATTCAGCCAAACTCCTGTGCTTGGGATAGATGGGAAGGACTTTTTGGGATGGGAGGAGATGGGGAGAGGAATTCCCTCCCCTCCCAGGCCACCTCATGAACAAAGGGGGTCAGGAGCTCCTTCCAGCCCCCCTCTCCAGGAAATCCTTTGGACAACTAAATCTGCAGAGGTCTGGAGGTAAAAGGGACACAACTCAGGGTCATCCATCAGCCACAGGAAAGATCTTGAGGATTTTTGTTGAAGCTGTGGAACTTCAACAGCATCTCCACAAGAGGTTCATCTCAGGAGCTTGAGGTGGGGATGGGGGATCCAAATTGGAGATCCCAGCCCAGAGGAGCATCCTGGCTGTTTGGTAGCCCAAGGAGAGTTTTCTCTCAAGGAAGGTTGGCCAAGAAGACGAGGCCAGCCAGGAGCAGGTTCAGCTCCCACTGGTGGTGATGCTGCCAAGCCACGGGCTCCCCCTGCCTCAGTTTCCCCAGCTGCACAGGAGGGAACACAGCCCTCTTTGCAAGGTGTTTGGGACGTGAAGGTGAAAAGCAGCCTTGCATCTTATCTCAAAAACAAGCCAAAAGCACCTTACAGAGAAGATTAATCCATGATGAGTTTGAGACCCCAGCTGCAAATCCACATCTGCTGCTGGATGAGCCCCCATGGCTGCTGCTCTCCAGCTGTGCCTGGCCTCACAGGATCTAAGCTGGGGGATCTAAGCTGGAGATCCCAAAATTTGCAGAAACCTCAGGAATGGAGCACAGGATCAACAGGAAAATCAGAATCTGGTGTTCCTCCCCCAGCTTGGGTGGTCTCAGATAAGAGGAGGTTTGGGATGGGGATTGGCCAGGAGGTCCCAGAGCACAGAGGGGTTTCCCAGGATCCCAGAATGGTTTGGGGTGGAAGAGACCTTAAGGATCACCTCATTCCACCCCTGCCATGGGCAGGGACACCTTCCACTATCCCAGGCTGCTCCAAGCTCTGTTCAGCCTGGCCTTGGGCACTTCCAGGGATCCAGGGGCAGCCACAGCTTCTCTGGGAATTCCATCCCAGCCCCTCCCCACCTTCACAGGGAAGAATTCCTTCCTTTTTCCATGAGGAAAAAGCTGAACCACGTTTGGTTTAATCCCAAACCGCCTGGACACGGATCTGCACTGCCCTGCGTGCCGGGGGATGATTCACAGCAGCAAAGTGTGCACGAACCGCTGCCAAATAGGGATGTTGTGGCACCACAGGAACACTCAGCCTCAGCAAAGGCATTTCCCACCCCAATAATTGGGAAAGGGCAGAAAATGAAGAGCGGGGTGGGAGCAGAGCGAGGGGTGCAGCACAGGGAGGGGAACTGCGCCGAGCTAAGGCAAAACCAGGAGGAGGGAGAACAAAGCAAAACAAAGCAAAACAAAACAAAACAAAACAAAAGAGAAACACGAAAGTAACATACGGAGAAGCGCTGGGCTCAGTCCTTCCCCAGATGGTCCCATCCTGGCCAGCTGTGGGTGCCTGGATCCCCGTCCGGTGCCGCTCCCAGCGCCGCTCTCCTCCCTCCCTGCCTCCCTCCAGCACAGCTCTGACGTGGGACGGGAAAACTCCTCTGGATCTGCACCCCAGCACTCCCTGGGACAGCGAGGATTCCTTTGCTTCCCTTGATTTTTTGGGGTTTTTCTTCCCAGCCCGCGTGAAAAACGCCATAAAAAAAAATGCAGCGAGGTGAATTCAACTCGCTCGCTCGAACAGAGCCCAGAGCAGTGTTTATGGAAAAAAAAAAAATCAAATAATTCAAATAGTTGAAGGGTTTAGGGCTAAAAATAGCAAAAAGAGCTCCTTGGAGCGGGAGAGGAAGGCGGGAAGCGGAGGTGCTGCAGCTGGATAAGAATGTTTCCTTCTTGTTTGGGATTTCTTTTCCTTTCTGCACCAAACCTGGTGGAAAGTTGGCACCAACTCTCCCTGTCCTCACAGCCACAGTGAAACACTGCAGCACCACCAAAAAAATGCATTTTCCCCTTCAATTTTTATGCCCAAAGCAGTGTTGGTGAAATTTTATATTTTAATGTTTTTTGTTGAGCAGAGGCTCCTATCCCAGCCCCTCTTCATCCCTGTTCTGCATTCCCTACCCCATTTCAGGGCAGGGGGAACAGCTGGAAGGGAAAACAGCTGGAAGGGGACAGAGGGACATTTTCCTCCTCGCCCAGCCCCTCCTGCTCTCTGCCAGAGGGATTTTTCTATATTTTTCTCTCCTATCCCAGCCCCTCTTCATCCCTGTTCTCCCTTCCCAACCCCGTTTCAGGGCAGGGGGAACAGCTGGAAGGGAAAACAGCTGGAAAGGGACAAGAGGGACATTTTCCTCCTCCTCCAGCCCCTCCTACTCTCTGCCAGAGGGATTTTCCTCTCCCCTGTGCACATCCCTGCTGCAGAGGGGGGGATGTTGCCCCCGACTCAAAGCCACAAGCAGGGATTAAATAATTGCCCCACGCCGAGGCCACAACCCCTGGCACGTTGTCATCTGCTCCTTCCCCTTGCCAACCCGCATGATTTTCTGGCTGACCTCACAAAAATTGATGTTTTCCTTAAAGGCCCCGTGTTGTGAGGGGAGATTTGGCTTCCAGGAGTCCAAATCACTGAGGTTTTACTCGCTGCAATTAAAGACAACCCCAAAACTGAACAAATCTGGCACGAAGAAGGCCCTAAACCTTTAAAATCTGGTGGTTCTTCATCTCTTAAACATGCACGACCCTCAGCATGTCCTAAGCAGCTCCCTCCATGTGAAACTCCTCAAAATAACTTGTTTTTCCTGGTCTGAAGGAAATTTTAAGAGATGTCCTCGCTCCTCAGAACAGCTGGGATGGGGCAGCCAAGTTTTCATCCCCTAATTTAATTTCTCAAGTGTTTTTCTGCTCTGCAGCTGCTCTGAGGGGAGGAACAGGCTGGGAACAGCCTGGCTGACTGGGCAGGGGTTCTGTGATCCCAGGAGGAGTTTTCCAGAGGAAATCAGCTCTGGGATGCTCCAGGGATGGAGGAGGAGGGAGGCAGCACCACAGCACTTGCTCCTGCAGCTGCTGCTGCCCTTGGCACAGCCACAAGCCCCAAGTTCAGCCCAAATCTGAGGATTTCGGGCAAGAAAATTCTTAGGGAAATTATTTTTGTAACCACACAGCTCAAAAACAACCTGAAATATGCTCCTTAAAAAAATCCCAGCCCTGCTCTGTATCAGACTCTGAGCAAACTCTGATTCAGCCTTGTATAAAAGGGTTCCAAACAAAATCCTGGATTCAAATTTTAAGGGATTCTCCAGACCCCAGTGGAGTTGGATTTCTGTATCTTATGCAATTATTTAATGCAAAACATTTTGCAGGCTTAGGAAGAAATGATCATTTTCATGGTCCTCAATGCTGCCTTTATACATGTAACATATAAAATATAATAAATATGCAATATATTACAAGGATCAGGGAAGCAGTGACACGGCCTTCTGGGGTGAGGAACTTCATTTCCCTTCCCAGTTTTTTTTGTTCCCACCTCCCCAATCCCACCCTGTCAGTTCCACCCCCAAAGAGGCCCATCCTGGTTTGGAGGTGACAATGAAAAAACATAAAAAAACCATTAAAAACCCCATAAAAATAGATATTTTTAATTTACCCATCATTTTAAAAAACCCTGTAATAATTTCAAACCTTAAAACCCTACCAAACAAGTTACATCAACTTTATTTCTGCCTCAACTTACCTCAAACATAATATTAAAACAATTAAACCAATTAGAGTATTAGCTAAATAATAAAAAAATCAATACTACCTCCATTACAATTAACAACACAATAACAAATTATTATGTTATGTTATAATGACAGAATGTTATGTTGTGCTATAATAACAAATTATGTTATAATGACAAATTATGTTATGTTATAGCATAATAACAAATTATGTTATGTCATAATAACGAATTATTATGTTTTATCATAATAACGAATTATTATGTTATAGTAACATATTATTAGGTTATGTTATATCATAATAACAAATTTTTGTTATGCCATAATAAGTAATTATTATGTTATGCTATAATGACAAATTATAGGGATTTCTAATTAATTATGTTATATCATTATAGCAAAGTATCGTTATGTTATGCCATAATAAATTATGTTATGCCATAACAAATTATGCTATGTTATACCATAATAATAAATTATGTTATGTTATACCATAATACCAAATTATTATGTTATGCTATATCATAATAGCAAATTATTATGCTATGTCATAATAACAAATCATTGTTATCATAATAATATTATCATTGTATCATAATAAATTACTTATGCCATAATAACAAATTATATGATGTTATATGATAACACCAAATTATTATGCTATATGATAAAAGTTATTAGGTTATACAATAATAACTAATTATTATTTTATGCACAATAATTATGTTATGCACAATATATCACAACACCAAATGACGATGTTATGCTATATAATAACACCAAATGATGTTATGCTATATCACAACACCAAATCATTATGTTATGCTATATAATAACACCAAATTCTGATGCTGGGCTATATCACAACACCAAATTCTGATGCTCTGCTGTATCACAACCCCAAATGATGATGCTGTGCTGTATCACAGTATCAAATGATGATGTTATGCTATATAATAACACCAAATGATGTTATGCTATATCACAACACCAAATCATTATGTTATGCTATATAATAACACCAAATTCTGATGCTGTGCTGTATCACAGCCCCCAGTGATGATGCTGTGCTGTATCACAGCCCCCAGTGATGATGCTGTGCTGTATCACAACCCCAAATGATGATGCTGTGCTATATCACAGCCCCAAATTCTGATGCTGTGCTATATCACAATCCCAAATAACAATGTTATGCTGTATCACAACCCGCTGTGCTATATCACAACACCAAATCACAGTGTTATGCTATACCACAACCCCAAATGATGATGCTGTGCTATATCACAGCCCCAAATTCTGATGCTGTGCTATACCACAATCCCAAATAACAATGTTATGCTGTATCACAACCCCAAATGACGATGTTATGCTATATCACAACCCCAAATGATGATGCTCAACTATACCACAACCCCAAATGATGACGTTATGCTGTCCCACAAGCCCAAACTCTGATGCCCTGCCACAGTGACCAAAGGCACTGCGGGCTCCCCAGGCCGTACCTTTCCCAGGCAGGAATCGGAGCCGGTGGAGCGGCCGCTGCTCAGCTCAGCGCATTCCCGGAGCCCAGGCTGGCAGGGAGAGCCCAGCAGCACCAGCTCAGCCCTGCAACAAAGCCAAGGAGGAGCCCGTCAGCCCCGGGCATCTGTGCCAGGCACAATACGCAGCACAGGGCCACCGTGCCCTCAATGGCACCATTGTCCCCTCCCCACCACGCTCCTGCGGCTGGTGGCACGGGGAGAAGCTGCTGCTCCTCGGAGAGGGGTGGATTGAGGGGGTTTTTTTGCTTCAAGTAATTGAGAAGTGTTTTTAAAACTTTTATTTTATTCTTGGAGTGATTGAGAAGTGCTTTAAAATTTTTATTTTTATGTGAAGAGTAAGATAATACAGATGTTGTAATTTACACTACTGTAATCAGAAACTATTTTTTAATTACAAGTGTTCCCTAACTTATTAACTTTTACCACACTATACTGTAAATCCTTTAAAACCAATCATCTAAAATGACTTATTGTGAGTTCTATTGTAGCTTTTACAGTTCTATCTCTCTAAAATATCCAGTCTTATTTACAAAACCATCCTTTAAAACTTGTTTCTAATTCCATTTCTCTCTCAACAATATTTACCTTGTAATATTTCTAAATTAACATTTCTTACCTCAAAATTTACATACCAATATATACTATGTAAACCTTCTATCAAACCTTAAAAAAATTTCTACAAATTCCCACAAGAGACCTCCTGAAAGGCTTTGTGCCACCCCTGGAGAAGAGCAGGAGGCTTTGTTTTGGATCCCAGTTTTGCCCTGGCAGCAGCACTGGGGTGAGGCTCCTCCAGGAGAGGAAGGAAATGGGATCTTGGGGGAAATAAATCAGAACAGGAGGTCACAGCTCACTGATCAAACAGAGGGATGCTCCCAGGGGGATTTTGTTGGGATCCTTGCAGGGGTTTCCATCTGGATGCTGCTTCCAGGGAAAAGCACACTGAGGAGCTGGAGGAACCTTAGAATCCCACATGGTCTGGGTTGGAAGGGACCTAAAATCTCAGCCAGTGCCACCTCTACGATGGCAGGGACACCTTCCACTGTCCCAGGCTGCTCCCAGCCCTGTCCAGGGACACTTCCAGGGATCCAGGGGCAGCCCCAGCTGCTCTGGGAAATGCAGGGAGCATGGTCAGGGCTGGAGGATGGGAGGCACAAGGGGAGGCTCAGCAGGGAGATTTCACTGATAAATACAACTCTGAAATGGGAAAGTGGTGAGAAAACAGAGCCAAAACATCCTCAGAGGCACCCAAGGCCCAGAGGGGCAGCGCAGCTGTGGCAGCCACAGTGGTGGCAATGCACAAGGGAAGGTCCTGCCTGCCTCTGGAAACACCAGGAGCTGCTGCAAGAACACCAGTGAAATGCCTTCCCTGTAGGACACAGGGGATCAGGCTGGCTTTCAGACAAAAGAAACCCAGTAATGACCCCAGAGATTCCACCACAGCAACGCTGTGACCTTGGGGATGACCCCAAGGAGCAGCAGCACCCGTGCTTAGGAAGACAAAGGGTGGATAAAATATTATATATTAAAAATATAGCTATGGAAAGGCAAATGAAACCAGAAATGGTGCTGTGCTGGAGGCAGGCACAGGGAGTGCAGGCAGCCCCTGGAGGAGGGAGCAGGGGGATGTTCCCAGCTGGGAAGCAGGGATCAGGCTGCAGCAGGAAGGAGCAGCCAGACCCACAGGGATGGAGGGTGTGGGATCACCCTCCCTGCTCAGGGCACAGCCTGACAGACACCCACCCTGCCAGGGAGGGAGATGGTCCCTCTGCTCTGGGTTGTGGCACCAGTTTCCCCTCTCCATCCAAACTGGGATGCATTTTCTCCCTCAGTCCATGCCCCCACATCCAGGATTTCAACCATGTTTAAAGCAAGGCATGCAGCTCATGTATCCTGCACTTCCAGCTAGGAAAAGTAATAAATCCCAGGATTTCAACCATGTTTAAAGCAAGGGATGCAGCTCATATATCCTGCACTTCCAGCTAGGAACAATAATAAATCCCAGGATTTAGACCATGTTTAAAACAAGGGATGCAGCTCAGGTACCCTGCACTTCCAGCTAGGAAAAGTAATAAATCCCAGGATTTCAGCCATGTCTAAAGCAAGGGATGCAGCTCATGTACCCTGCACTTCCAGCTAGGAACAATAATAAATCCCAGGATTTCAACCATGTCCAAAGCAAGGGATGCAGCTCATGTACCCTGCACTTCCAGCTAGGAAAAAAAGTAAATCCCAGGATTTCAACCATGTTTAAAGCAAGGGATGCAGCTCATGTATCCTGCACTTCCAGCTAGGAAAAATAGTAAATCCCAGGATTTCAACCATGTTTAAAACAAGGGATGCAGCTCATGTATCCTGCACTTCCAGCTAGGAACAACAATAAATCTCCTCTATTTTCTCATCCTATACCCAGCATATCCAGGTCAGCACATTGGTTGTGACTGAAGCATTGCTCTTGGCTTTTTGAGGTTTTTCCATCACCTCCATGCTGATTCCACATCAGGGAGCCAGGCCTTCCTTAAAGTTTGATTCCCAGACACTTTGTTTTCCATCAAGAATTGATACAAACAGGAGCAGAAACCCCTGATCCTTCAGGGAATATCTGCAAATTAATGCTGGGCACCTTCCCTGTGCCCACTAGCTCCCAGGAGTTTTATTCCCACATGGCTTCAAGAAAATAAACCCCTCTATGTGGAAATTGAGGAATTATAAATTTATATTTGCCCAGCTCCACCTGGATACTGGAATTTTGCCTTTTCTGCCTCCCTTCTTTTTATCCCCTCTTTGCATCTATGGAGATGGGGAAAGTAAAATGCAGAAAAACATCCTGTTTTCCCTCCTTTTTGTGGCTGGACACAATTCAATGCCCACTACACAGACACTTTGTTTTCCATTAAAAATTGATACAAACAGGAGCAGCAACCCCTGTTCCTTCAGGGAATATCAGCAAATTAATGCTGGGCTGATGACTTGGGCACCTTCCCTGTGCCCACTAGCTCCCAGGAGTCTTATTCCCACATGGCTTCAAGAAAATAAACCCCTCTATGTGGAATCTGAGGAATATAAATCTATATTTGCCCAGCTCCACCTGGATACTGGAATTTTGCCTTTTCTGCCTCCTTTCTTTTTTATCCCCTCCTTGCATCTCCAGAGTTGGGGAAAGTAAAATGCAGAAAAACATCCTGTTTTCCCTCCTTTTTGTGGCTGGACAGAGAGGAATCAGGAATCACAGAGGGATCAGTCAGGAGGGGGATGCACCCCTGACTCCACACGCATCCGGTCCTTGCGGTGGCCGTACCAGTTGCCACAGCACAATGAGAATTGCAGATGGCTTCTGCTTATTCACAGGGCTGCAGCACATCCAGGACAAGCAGAGTCACAGCTGCTGCTGCTGGAAAAGGCTGAGCGTGTGGTGGATTGCTGACTTTTGGAGGCTGGGAGCAGGGGGAGGGTGGCAGGCCATGCGTGCCATCCCGGCCGGAGCCGGCCGCGGGTATGGATCGGCGTCCCGCGCTCTCCAGGGATGACACAGTTGCACATCCATCCAGTCGATGTGGCTGACCCAAATACAGCACCCAGCAGGGCAGGCACAGCCCCCTGAGCCAGCTGCCAGGGCCACTCTCAGCCTCGTGCAGCTGATGGGCACGGCAGAACTCCTACGAGCAGCCTGGAGCATCCAGAGGCACGGCACGCTCGGCAGAAAATTCCCTCCTCCCACTCAACTTCCTTCCCAGAGGCAGCGCAGGCAGAGAAAAGCCCTGGAGGAGCAAATTTGGCTTGGGCCAAGAGCAAATTTGGCTTGGGCCAAGAGCCCTGGAGGAGAAAATTTGGCTCAAGCCAAAAGCCCTGGAGAGGCAAATTTGGCTCGAGCCAAAAGCCCTGGAGAGGCAAATTTGGCTCAAGCCAAAAGCCCTGGAGGAGCAGTGCCATGGCCAAGGGACACTGGCACGGATCCATTGGAGTCCCACATGGATCCCAGGGATCTTTGCTGGTGTGGGATGTGGGACCTACCTGTGGTCAGTGCTGGAGTTTCAGTGGTGCTGCAGTTTCAGCGTGAGGCAGCAGCAGCTGGAACGTGGTGGTCACCTCCCTGTCCTGTGGGAGAGCACAAGGGACATCAGGATACCCCAGCATGGATCACACCACCCAGCCCAGCTGCAACCTCCTGAAAAAAAGCCCTGGATCGACATGGTTGAGGAAATCCACCCCAAGCCCACCTCCCTGTGCTCCCAGCAGTTCCACTGCTCTTTATCCATTTTAGAGCAGCTGGGAGCTGCCAGAGGTTTTTGCACCCTGGGGGATTGGGGAACACAGGCAGGTGGCTCCACTGTGGAGGGGACCCCCAAATCCCTGCTCTCCTGTTTGAAGCCATGCAGGCTACTGGAGGATTTCCTAAAAGATATTTCCCTCACGGATAGAGCAGGAAAGCTGTCTTTGCCAAAAAAAGGTGACAATTAACAGCCTCCCCTACTGAACAGCCTCTCCAGAAGATATCCCAGGAGTTTTTCCTCACAGGATCACTTCTGGCAGCACTCAGACACCCACAGCACACCCTCCCCATGCCCCACCACGAGCACATCCCCTCACATTCCATACCTGGGCCGCTCAATCCCGGCGCTGCCGTGGGAGACGCGCGCGGAGCGAGGCGGGCGCTGACGGACAAGCAGGAAAATCAGGGTTATTCCTGCTCCTTCTTCCCCCTCCTTGCTCATTTTCTACGCCAGCTGCCCAATTATTTGCCAGGCCAGCTCTGCCCCGCGGTGCCTTTCTGCAGTGGAATGGAAGGAAGCCTGAAAATCAGAGCTGCCTCCAAAGGCACTGAGATGCCAAGGAAAACCACGGCAAGGACAAGTCTCTGGCTCGTCAGGATGGATGAAAATGGGCTTTGGGGTAATGTTGGCTGCTTCAAAGTGTCCTGGAGTGTGGCTGCAGCTTTTCTTGGGCGGTTTGGCCTTTGGGGAATGCCTGCCTTCCTGAATTCCCAGCAGCTGGGTGCTGCTGTGTCAGAGCAGAGGTGATCGCAGTTCAAACCCCACATTCACTTCTTGAAGGAGTGTTTCTATTGCCAAAGAGCTTGGGTCAACAGGAAAATTTAAAAAAAAAGGGGGGAAAATAATCAGCTCCTGCCCCAAAAGCAGCATGTCAGCCTGGATTCAGCAAAAAAACAATGCAATGACTGCAAAGCAACAGCTTTGAAGCAAAAGTGCTACAGGGTGTTGTTATTTTCTTGGCATCAGCTCCAAAATATCCCCAGCCACAGACAAGAGAGCTCCCAGGGCAGGTTTTATCCCAGCTTTTACCATCCCCTGCCCTCCTCTTCCTCCCCCAGCATCCTCCTCCTGCAGGGATGTAGGTGCTGCCACGTTTCCCACAGCATCTCAGCTGAAAAAAGCTGAAGGCTGTCCAAATTTATCTCAGTCTGACAGAACAGTGAATATTTAGTTATGTAAAATCCCTATTTCTGACGTTTCTGGAAGCAAGCCAGGAGCAGGCCTGGGTGCACCCCAAGATGGGCACAGCACCTCCCTGCCTGGAAGATCTAGGTGGGACAATGTGCCTCCAGGAGGAGCATCTTTAATCACAGACAAGCCCTGGGCTGCAAGGCTCCTGTATCCTCACTTTTGAGTCTGATCCCTCAAGCCCAGCCCCACATGGAGCACTGGGAGCAGATGTTTGCAGATGTGGAGAGCCCAGCATTTGACACCTGCCATGTTCAGCGTGGTCCTTGCTTGCCCCAGGGATGTGGGAATGGAATACCCCAATGAGCCAGCACCAAACTCACAGATTCAGAGAGGCATTTTTGGCTACAAACTCAATTAACAAAACATCCCATTTTTGAGGGTGCAGGAATTAAACTCACTTCAACAAGTGCCTTCACCCACCCAGCTTCGGGATTCAACGCACAGCACGGCCCCTCCAAAACACCACACCTGGAGAGGGGCACCAAAAATGATTCTCTGGAGATGCTCCACAGCTGTGCAGAGGGACCAGTCTGGCTCCACCACCCTCTGCTGCTCCCTCTGTTTCCCACTGCCATCTCGGTGGCCTTCCATCCTGTCACCTCGCGTTAGCTCCGGCATTCCAGGCGTTCTCCATCTGCTCCATCACACACAGCAGCTACAGCAGGGCACCCCAGCAGGCTGGGACACCTCACCAGGCTGGGACACCCCAGCAGGCTGGCACACCTCACCAGGCTGGGACATTTCAGCCTTCCCCAGGGAAAGGGGGACACAAACCATCCAAAGGCTCGGCTGTTCCCGTTTCCCAAGAGCTGCCCCGCTCCCGTTCCGCGGGGTTCGCACTCACCCGTCCCGCCGGGATGAGCCGAGGCCGGGCTGCCAGGAGGGATCCGGAGGGAGCAGCTGGGCGCTTCCATCTGGTGACAGCCCCGCAGGTGGCACGCGGTGGCCGCAGAGCCCCGGAGCGAGGCGGGCGCCGTGTCCTGCGCCTCCCGCTCGGCTGCTCCGAGAGTCCCGCGCGTTGCCGCTGCCGTTCCTGCCATCTAGAGGGGACCTTTTCCCATTGCAAACGCGTCCCTCAAATTGTAACAAAATCCCACGGTTTTTGAGCCCATCACTTAAAAAAGGACAGGGAAAAGGACAAGAAAAGGCTGCGTGGTTCACACCACAAATCCACACAGGATTCTCCTGCTTGTTTAGCCAGTTCCAGAACCAAGCAGTGGGAAACCCACGACAACAGGAAGCAATATTTTCTAAGAAATCTAGGAAAGATGTATCAAAGCAGTCCAAGAAAGGTAAATGAGCAAAATCATTATCAAATCGTGGCTGTGAATGCAAGGTACTTTTTAAAAGGATGACCCAAGGGGGGGTTTCTGCTTGTTGTCCCCATAAAGTGGAGGATGGAGTTTGGAGATGACCTGGACCAAGAGGTAGTGCAGAGCAGCTGGATAAACTGGAGGGATGGGATGTAGAGAGGATGAAAGCCAAAACTGGAGTGTTCAGGTACAAATCTGCTCTGGTAAGATGTGGTTTGGGTGAGAAAATATCCCAGCCTGGCACTGCAGGGCCCAGCTGCTCTTGGTCTGTGTGGTTTGGGGGGAAGCAGCTGAAGGCACCTCCTGTAGGACAGGAGCTCTGACAGACTGTGGTCATTCCATGGAAGGGAATCACACAAGGGTTTGGGATGGAAGGAACCTCAAAGCCCATCTTGTTCCAATCCCCTGGATGGGCAGGGACCTTCCACTGTCCCAGGCTGCTCCAAGCCCCAATGTCCAACCTGGCCTTGGGCACTGCCAGGGATCCAGGGGCAGCCACAGCTGCTCTGGGAATTCCATCCCAGCCCCTCCCCACCCTCCCAGGCAGGAATTCCTTCCCAGTATTTCTCTGGCACTGGGAGCCACTCCCTGTGTTCTGTCCCTCCATCCCTTGTCCCTCTCCTGGAGCCCCTTCAGGCCCTGCCAGGGGCTCTGAGCTCTCCCTGGAGCTTCTCCTCTCCAGGTGAGCACCCCCAGCCCTCCCAGCTTGTCCCCAGAGTTTTCATAGCGTGAGAAACCAACCCAAGGACACTCAGGATATGTTCTGCTGGAGGGACTGAAGGGCTTGAAAGTTTCATGAAAACATCAGTGTTCAAGCTACAGAAAACTTGGGAAATGAAATGCAAAGATTTCTGGGTCTCAGAACAGAGACCTGTGCAAGCAACAATTACTGGATGCAGTGGATTCCCCCTAGGAAAAGGGATTTATTGCTGCCTTCAAGCACATCAGCCCAACAGCCTTCCAGAAGGGCTCAGCCCTTTGGCAGCACCCAAAGAATGAGAGGTACAAACCTGAGGGAGCACAGGCTGAGCATGCAGCAAACAGAAGCACAAGCATGACCAGGTTTCCTTTTCTTTCCTTTTAATATAAACATCCTAGGGCGAGTTGGGGGTAGGAGCAGCCTACAGGGAATGTCTTTTGGAATAAAACACCGTGACATGCTTCGGGAATGATGTGCAAAATTGAAACGCCCAAGCAGGGCCAGCTCAGGACTTCCTGGATTCTTGGGTCTTCTTGATTTCCTGCAAGGAGATCAGGGAAGAGACTGAGGATCTGCCACTCTTTGGGAAACAGCTCTTGGTTTCACAGCTTAGGAGACCAGGAGTGACCAACTGTGGTGGTGTTGTGGGTCCCAGGACGAGGTGAGAGATAAGAATTTGACTCCATGTTCTCAGAAGGCTGATTTATTATTTTATGATATTATATTGAAAGAAATGATATACTAAAACTACACTAAAGAAAGAGAAAAGAGACATCAGAAGGCTTGAAAGGAATGATAATAAAAACCTGTGAGAGACCAGAGTCTGACACAGCTGGACTGGGATTGGTTGTTAATTCAAAACAATTCCCATGGAACCAATCCAAGATGCACCTGCTGGTGAGCAGCCTCCAGACCCCATTCCAAGCACTCAGATAATTATTGTTCACATTTCACTTCTGAGGCTTCTCAGCTTCTCAGGAGAAAAATCCTGACAAAGGGATTTTTCATAAAATATCAGGTGACAACCAGAAACTCAGACCAGTTCCATGACAGCACAGGACCAAGCCCTGAGCTCACCTTTAGGGGACAGGACAAGGTTTGACTTGGAAGCTCCAGAAATAGGAATCCCCTGCTTTGCTATCCAGAGATGAATGTTTATTTTGCCCCAACTCAGGATTGTGTTGGATTCATTTCCCACTCTCTGATCCATCATCACTTGTACTCAGTCTGTCCCTCAGCAGCTCAAAGCAGACCAAGTGTGGGATGAGGGGACATTTCTGTGGCTGCCTGAGAACAGACCCTCACCTGCCAGGCCCAGGAATGAGGTGGGAAAAATCCCCAAGGACTCACCTCCAGCAGCACCTCCTTCAATTCGGAATAGGCCTTTTCTAAATCATCATTAATTATGACCAGGTCGAACAGCCCAGGCTCTTTACCTGGAGAAGGAGATGAGGACAGAGTTAAAGGACAATTTTTCTTCCCTGTGTCAGCTCTCATGCACAAAGCCCCATGGCATTTTAATAAGATTTTTTAGTATTATTATTAGATCAGCTGCTGCTAATGAACTGCTCTGCCAAGCACCCCCAAGGAAATGCAGCAGTGATCCAAGTCAGCTCATGACAAGCCCTGCCAGCGCTGCTGGAGAGCACAAATCAGCTATTACCCCCAAAAACCAGCTCCCAGATCAGCCAGGCACCCCCTCCAAGGACTCACTGAGCTCCAGGTCCACGCGGGCTGCAGTCAAACGCTTCTGTAAACTCTCCTCTGTCTCCGTCTTTCGGTCCCGGAGCCGCTTCTCCTAAACCCAGGGACAGAGACGTGGAGGGATGAGTGCTCTGAGAGCTGCAGGCACAAACCACCCCCACCCTCAGGCAGGTGCTGTCTGTGACCACCCTGCAAAGGGTGAGGGGCCTCACTTACAGCCCAGTGCAAACCAGTGGCCAAACTGGGCTTGAGATCTCCTACCCACAGTTCAGGGTCCCAGGTTTCTTTTACCTCCCTCTCATTTATTTATTTTTCCAGGTACTGCTGGAAATGAGATCTTTCTGCTGGGCTCTGGCACGTGGTGCTGCTGGCTTCCTCCTCCACAAACTCAACGAGAAACAGAGCCTGCCTGATGTACTGAGAGCAAGAGGGGAGAGTCAGGAGTTGTCCTCATGTGTCCTCATCCCTCTCTGAACCACCACAGTGATTCCACTGCTGCAAGAGTCCCACTGCAATCACTTCCACAGAGTAAGAGGAGCACAGAATTTAGGGTGATACACAGAACCAGCCTCCTTGGGTTTAATTTGAACTGTGGTGGCAAATGTCAGCACAGCATGAACAATTAATGCATTTAAAGACTGGCCATGCTGCAATGGAGTCCATAACCAAGGTATGGAAAACATTGAGGAAGGACTCAAAAAACAAACCACAGGAAGATTCATCCCTGAGAGCCTCAGGCTGGGTGAGATGTTATAGGAGCCTCCTCAAGCCAGGTCTCATAAACTCTTGGAAGTCTCTAACACACCCAAGATAGCTCAGCTACCCTTGGAGGCATAAAAATCCTCAGGATGGCTTCTGTTGCAGTGTTAGATACAAAAAGGTTTAAGAAAACACAAAATAACAGAGAAAAACCGAGCCAAGTGCCAGAGGTTCTTGCTCCTGATAAAACACTTCACAAAAGCCATTGCTTTCTTTGTTCACTTCTTTTTCTAGTAAATTGCCCAGGCAGGACTTTTTGGCTCCTGTCCAATTGGCCATCCTTGAGTTTGAGGTGAAGTCCCCTAAGCCTCTGAGGTGCCTTTTTCACCTAACTGAGGAAATAAACTTCTGAGCTTATTTCCTTTTTAAGAGGACAAAGGACAGTTTTGTCACTCTGTCAACAAGAGGCACACTCCTACAGAGATTTGCTTGGGGATGTGTTCCCACCTAGAGCAGGGCCTAAAAATCAGCAGGATGGCTTCTATTGCAGTGTTGGAAGCAAAAAGGTTTAATAAAAGGCAAAATAACAAACAGAGAAAAACTGAGCCGAGTGCCAGAGGTTCTTGCTCCTGATAAAACACTTCACAAAAGCCATTAATTCCTTTGTTCACTTCTTTTTCTAGTAAATTGCCCAGGCAGGACTTTTTGGCTCCTGTGCAATTGGCCATCCTTAAGTTTGAGGTGAAGTCTCCTAAGCCTTTGAGGTGCCTTTTTCACCTGATTGAGGAAAGAAACCACTGGGCTTCTTTCCTATTTGAGGGCCAAAGGCCAGTTTTGTCACTCTGTGGCACACTCCTAGAGGGATAAGCTTGGGAAGGTGTTCCCCCCTGGAGCAGGGCCCTGCAGAGGGGAGGGGGAGCCGTGGCTGCTGATTACCTCTAAGTGCTACCGGCAAAGCAAGGCGGGCGCTCACCAGGATCTCAATGGAGGGCGGCTGCACCGAGATGTAGATGGGGTTCAGCTCCGTCTTCTTGATGTTCTTCACGCCCTGGATGTCGATGTCCAGGACACAGATCTGGTTCTGGGCCTGCACGGCCTGCACAGCTCCTTTACTGGGGACACAGCACACAGGGAAGGGGTCAGAGAGCCCAGGGGTGTCGTGGTGTGCACAGGGGTCCCAGGATGAGGGAAGGGATGAGAATCTTGACTCCATGTTTCAGAAGGCTGATTATTTTATGATATATATTATATTAAAACTATATTGAAAGAAGAAAGGATTTCAACAGAAGGGTAGCAAGGAATAGAAATGGAATGCTGTGACTGACCAGAGGGTCTGAGCCAGCTGATTGGCCATTAATTAAAAACAAACACATGAGACCCATCAAGGATGCACCTGTTGCATCCCACAGCAGCAGATAACCATTGGTTACATTTTGTTCCTGAGGCCTCTCAGCTTCTCAGGAGACAAATCCTGGCAAAATGATTTTTCATAAAATATGTCCATGACACAGGGGTGTGGTTATTGATTGTTGTGGTGATGTGGGTCCCCAGGACGAGGGAAGAGATGAGAATCTTGACTCCACCTTTCAGAAGGCTGATTTATTATTTTATGATATTATATTGAAAAAAATGATATACTAAAACTACACTAAATGAAGAGAAAGGAGACATCACAAGGCTTGAAAGGAATGAATAATAAAAACCCATGACTGACCAGAGAGCCTGACACAGCTGGGCTGGGATTGGTCATAAATTCAAAACAATTCACATGGAACCAATCAAAGATGCACCTGTTGGTGAGCAACCTCAAGCAATCAGATAATTATTGTTTACATTTCTCAGGAGAGAAATCCTGGCAAAGGACTTTTCATTAAATATGACAGTGATACAGCAGCGAGGGAACCTCACAGGCTCCCCAGACTGTGGCAGGAGAGGGCAGAACCTACTCTGCTCTTGATAAGGAGTTTCTCCAAGTGTCACTGCTCTGGGTGGAGCAGGGAGCTGCTGTCCCCTGCTAGAGAGGCTGGCAAAGCCATGCTGGAAGGTGTGGGGATGGATCATGTGTGACTCTCCCACAGGATGGGTGGGATGTCCATAAACTCCTGCCTTGGCAGAGCTTCACCACCTGGAGGGAAGTTCCCTGCTCATGGCAGGAGGTTGGAACTTGATCTTAAAGGTCCCTTCCAACACAAACCATCCTGGGATTCTGTGACAAACAGGGAAATAATCTTCACTGAAGAGCAAAACCACTGAGAACTCCCTTCTCCAGAGATCCACTGCCTCTGCTGAAGGATGCTGGATGGACATGGATGCTCCAGCTGTGTCACAGACACATTTTTATGAAAAATCCTTTCCTTAAGATTTTTTCTCCTGAGAAGCTGAGAGGCCTCAGGAACAAAATGTAAACATTGATTATCTGCTGCTGTGGAATGCAACAGGTGGAGCTTTGATTGGTCTCATGTGGTTGTTTCTAATCAATGGCCAATCACAGTCAGCTGGTTCAGACAGAGAGTCCAAGCCACAAGCCTTTGTTATTCATTCTTTCTTTTTCTATTCTTAACCAGCCTTCTGAGGAAATCCTGTCTTCTATGCATTTAGTATAGTTTTAATATAATATCTATCATAAAATAATAAATCAGCCCTCTGAAACATGGAGTCAGATCCTCATTTCTTCCCCGGACCCCTGTGAACACCGTCACACACCTGGGTCACAAGATGCACTTAATTCTCCACTTTAGTTTTTCAAGTGGTGGCTTTTATATGCTGTAAAGACAATTTCTCTTCCCCAACCTGGGTAATTGCCTCAAGATTTTTAATCATTTATTATAACTCACTGATGACTTAGGGAGCAGAAAGGATTGGTGAGGACTTCAATTCTGCTAAGCATGAGGGACTCTCCATTTATCCTGCATCTGGGCAGGAACATCCTCAGGAGCTTGGAGAGATTCTGGATTTATTTTCTAGCATCCCAGAATAGTTTGGATTGGGAAGGATCTTCCAGACCATGTAATTGCAGCCCCTGTGGCACAGGCAGGGACACCTGACCTACCTTGTCCCGTACATGTTCCCGGAGAACTCCGCGTGCTCGATAAATTCACCGGCATCAATTTCCTTCTGCATTTCCTCTCTGGTCACAAAGTGATAATCTGGAGAAGGCAAAACGGGAAAAATGGAGAGAAATTGACATTCTGAAGGTAAAGTTTATGGTCAAAATGACACCCATGGGTTTTTGGGGGAGAAAACACTAAAAATCTGTCTTAGACAAGGATTCACTTTCTACTTCCACACCAGTTGTCCAAATATCGGCTCAAAACATTCTGGAGTTTTCTGTGTGGCCAAAAATGCTGCTCTACCCCATTTTTCATATCCTTTCCCATTCCTTATGCAGTGGGAATATTCCCCCCTTGCCTCCAGGTATGGGACACATTAGAGCAGGAATGCTGAGGCCTTTCATTTAAAGGATTTCTAATTAAAGACCAGAATGGGATGAGAGACAAGGAGATAAAAGGGAACATCAAAACCAAACTAACTAAAAAGGAACATTTCTCTATCTTCTGTTGAAATTCCTTCCTGTCACTTCAGAGGGAATACTGCCATTGGAAATGAAGAACAAACCTCATTGGGTTGTTTCTTAAATATGCAAATACATGAGAAAACAGCTGGGCACAAGCAATTAATACAGCTAAAACCATCTCATTAAGCAGCTGCACTTCCCAAAGCAGTGGCCATAGGAGATATCTCCTCAGAACTACCTGGGATTTTGGAAAATCAAACCACAGAACCTAAAATGAGAGCCCAGCTTTGAAAAGCTGAATTATTTGGAGAGTCCAATGAGACACACCTGGCTGCAACAGGCTCACCTTTGCCATTCACTTCTCCAGGTCTCGGCTGCCTTGTGGTATCTGCAGGGAAAAAAGAAGAATAAAAAAATTAAAAACAGCCTTGTAAATTCTGTGCATCACCCACAGATGTTGTAGGATCAAAGAAATGCCAAGGTCTAAGCAGCACATGGATCTCTAGGAAAAAAAAATCTCTACCAAGAGGAAATTTGGGAGAAAATAAAGTTTAATTTGGAGTGAGATGAGAGATGCAGTTGAATAAGGAGCATAGGATGACACACACAGACACACACACAAAATGGATAATTTCAAATTTTTTTCTCCTCCCAGAGCATTAGGTTTTTAAACATCCAGCATTTTGTTCTTTCATGGTGGAGTGAATCCAGATCTCAAAGCACAGGTTTTAACTGCAGTACACAAAGTGTTGGGACATGAAAACACATTTTCAGAAATTGACCTAAAAACACCTTACAAAGCTCCATAGAAAAAAATCAAATGGCTTTTGAAGCAGAAATGTGGGGGGATTTTGTTCCTTTCACAGTCAAGAATCACTCAGAAGAACCTTGTTTCCTCTCTGAGTTGTGTTTAGAGATGTGGAGAGTCACTAAACCTGGAAAGGTGCTATTCCAGACAGAGCTTAGCCTCACCACTCAATACCAGGAGTAAAAGGTGCCCTGAATTATTTAAACATCCCCAGGATCCCCCAGACAGACTGGGACACAGCCAAAGCACGAGGAACCATAATCTGGGGTACAAACAGAGGGAGGCTCTGAGCTGAGCTCCCCCAGATTTTTCTCTCTCCTATTTGGTGCCAGCCCCGGATACTCACGGGAGACGCTGAAGCCGAAGATGTTCTCATAATCCTTGAGCAGTTTCTTTAACAAAGTGCTCTTCCCTGCACCTGAGGGGCCACTCAGAACCACTGGCCTTGGTCCCTGCATGACTGGGGAGAGACAGAAAAACGGGTCTGGTTAGAAACACCCATGGAAACGCAGCTGTGGATTCCCAGGAGTGCTCAGCACCTCAAAACAGCACCAATCCTTTACCCCTGGGGACAAATTTATGCAGGAAAAGCTGAAATGGTGCAAAATCACAAGCTCAGAGCTGATAAAAAGTACTGGGAGTGCAGAAACATTTCTCAAGAGACTGAGGTTAAACTCATAGGATGTAACCCAAAGAAGGAGGAAACTGGGATGATTCAAGGCAGATGTTTTCCATCACAGCTGGGTCTCACTGGGACCAAAATCCTAAAGAAAACTCCCTCTAAAAGGAACAAAATCCTATTTGTGCCTGGTGGTATTTGGAATCATGGGGCAGAGGTACAGTCCCAGTCCCTTCCCTCTCACAGGGGGAAAGGAGCCTCAAGAAGAGTTTGCAGATAAAATTTTGTATCACCAACCCCCAAACCCTTGCAACAGCATCTGAACTCAGGTGCAGTCACTGCCATGAACAGCTCAGGGGTTCATTCCCACATTTCCTGAAGCACCAACTCCATCTGCAGGTGTTTCACGGCAAGAAAGAAAGAGATCCAGAGATCAGTTCCTGGAACTGGTGAAAAAAATGCAGCCTGGGGTGAGGGAAAAGCAGAGGAAAAGCAGAGGAAAAGCAGAGGAAAAGCAGAGGAAAAGCAGAGGAAAAGCAGAGGAAAAGCAGAGGAAAAGCAGAGGAAAAGCAGAGGAAAAGCAGAGGAAAAGCAGAGGAAAAGCAGAGGAAAAGCAGAGGAAAAGCAGAGGAAAAGCAGAGGAAAAGCAGAGGAAAAGCAGAGGAAAAGCAGAGGAAAAGCAGAGGAAAAGCAGAGGAAAAGCAGAGGAA
>CM077464.1:12208734-12405771 GCA_039654755.1 Calcarius lapponicus | reverse complement strand
TGTTTCCGAGGTGTTGTCCAGCTGGGAACCTCCAGTGAGTAACAGCAAACCCTCCCCACCTCCCAGCCCCTGGCTCAGCACTGGAGCCTCCAGCAGAGACTGGACAATGTGCTGTGCTGGGGAAGAGGAGCTGCTGGTGGCTCAGGAGAGAGGAGAGGCTGACAGGGATCAGCCACCCTCCTGCATGGCAAGGCTCGAGTGCTGCAGGCCAGGCAGTGTTACTAAACACCCTTAATCAAATTAATTTCTGATCCTTTGGTAAGAAAACCACTGACATATTGCAGGGACCTTGGTGGCAGGCTCACAGCTGATGGCCTGCCTGGGCTGGCAGATGCCAGTGGAGGCCTTGTTGGATGCTGTGAGCCAGAGCTGGCACCCAAGTCGGGTCTGGGGCAGGAACACAGCGACTGGACCCAAAACCAGCACAGGGCTGAAGGTTTCATCTTTCCTTCCTCTGCTCCAAACCCTCTGGAGCAGCAGTGAGCAGTGACATTGCATCCTACTGGTGCCTGTGTAGCACTCGCTACAGATGTGATGGGAATTGTCGCAGTTACAGGGTTTTCAACAAACTGCTGCTTCACATCATCAGAAAGTGCCTTTATGCAACCAGGAAAACAAAACTGCAAAGTGTTGAGGCTCCTTTACTTGCTGAATTTTCGGCGATCGGCATCGGCAAATTTGGTTTTCTGATTGATTGAGGAAAAGCACTGTTGGCAAATTTGTTTTTCTGATTAATTGAGGAAAAGCACTGTTGGCAAATTTGGGTTTTTTTTTTATTAATCAAACCCTTCTAAATAGTGGCAGGAGGCAGATGTATGCATAGTGGTGTGTGTGTGTGTCCATGTGTAGATACAGGCACGATGAACACGTGAGTGTGAGCGTAGACATAGAGAGCCAGGTGTAAATGTGATATCAACCTCTGCTCCTTCTACAGCCTTCCACCTCCCCTGAGACGAGCCAGCTGCTCCAGGGCTGGGGCTGGTCTCATCCTGGGCCTTTCAGCCTCCTGCCCCACCTGGGGAACCAGGAGGGGTCCCACATTTGCTGGGGGGGCTTTGCAGAAGGTCTGGCTTTGGTGGGGACAGGACCAGGACAAGAGCAGGAAGTTTTTCCCGAGTTTATGGGGAATCTTTTTCAGCTGGCCTTGACTTTAGGGTGATTTTCATGCACTTAAGAGTACTTTGGGTGTGTGTTAAAATCAAGCTGCTGAGCTCCAAGGCTCCTACTGTTCTTTGTCAGAGGGTGGTTGCATCTCCACCACAGGGAACCCAGACAGGCAGAGCCTTCAGGATCAAACCTACTGCAGAAGAAGTAAATTCTCCCTGAGCACTGCTCTGTCCCTGTGCCAAGCTGTTCCCTCGGGCTGTGCCAGGATTTCTTATCCATGGGATATTCCTGATTTCTCTCTGGACATCACTCTCATGTCCTGGAGGTCAGTCCCAAAGAGCCCTGAGGATGCCTGTTCCCCAAATGTCCAGCCCTTTGGCCATTTTTGGGAACAGGCAGAGAATTTAGATATGCCCTTCATCCCCTGGGAACTTTGGCTGAGCTGTGTGATGCATTAGAGAAGAGTCCTGGAAGCAAAAAAAAAAAAAAAGTAGAATTAAAAAGAAATTAAAAAGAAAGCAGAGGAACATCCTGCAAGGTATCCAGCAGCAAATATTCACTTTGTGGCTTTGTGTAGCTGTCTGGGGAACCTTCCAGGCCTGCTCCTGGTGCTGCTGAAGGCATTGGTAAAATGCCTGGAATGCTGTTTGCTCTTGCAGCTCAACAAAAGGGTAAGTGGATCCAGGAGGAGGATCAGCACAGCAGCAGCCAGCAGTGCCATCCATCCATCCATCATCCATCCCATCCATCATCTATCATCCATCCATCCATCCATCATCCATCCATCCATCCATCCATCCATCCATCCATCCATCATCCATCCATCATCCATCCATCCATCCATCCATCCATCCATCCATCCATCCATCATCCATCCATCCATCCATCCATCCATCCATCCATCCATCCATCCATCATCCATCCATCCATCATCCATCCATCCATCCATCCATCCATCCATCCATCCATCATCCATCCATCATCCATCCATCCATTATCCATCCATCATCCATCCATCCATCCATCCATCCATCCATCCATCCATCCATCCATCCATCCATCCATCCATCATCCATCCATCCATCCATCATCCATCATCCATCCATCCATCCATCCATCCATCCATCATCCATCCATCCATCCATCCATCCATCATCCATCCATCCATCCATCCATCCATCATCCATCCATCCATCCATCATCCATCATCCATCCATCCATCCATCCATCCATCCATCCATCATCCATCATCCATCCATCCATCCATCATCCATCCCATCCATCCATCCATCCATCCATCCATCCATCCATCCATCCATCCATCCATCCATCCATCATCCATCCATCATCCATCCATCCATCCATCATCCATCCCTTTCTGCTGGGACTTTTGCAGAAAAGGCTCAGAAGGGTCACACCAGGGTGGTGGGCAGACAAACATATCCAACTGCTCTGTTTGTCCTTGTCCCACGTGTGGGAATGTGCTCCCTGCTGGCTGGGGATGTGCTGGGCACAGCAGGAGAGGCTGGCTGCTCACAGAGCTGCTGAAACCTGGAAAAAATGCCTGCAGGGCCACAGCCCAGGCTCCTGGGGAGGACAGAGGTGATCTGGGTGGAAATTTGTTCCCTGGCTGCTGCAGCTGTGCAGGGCACCAGCTTGTCCCTCACATCAGTGTGACTTCTCCTTTACTCCCAGCCCTGTGTGCCAGGGGAATCTGTGTGCATTTAAAGTTGTGATCCCAAGGGAGGGATGGAAACTCTGAGGATGACCATGGCTGGATGCTGCCTGGGTTCTTGTGATTCCTGTTCCATGAGCAACAGTCCCACAGCCCCAGATAAGCTTTGTGCTTCCCACACGATGCTGGGAAGCCGGAATGCAGGATTTGGGGTTTCTCCTGTCCCTACCTCCCTCAGTACCATTCATGGCCTGAGCATTTGCTGGTGACTCAGATCTGCCCCTCAGCTCCTGCTGACCTTCAGATCCCCCCCTGAGTCACCACACCAGGGATAGGAATGTCACTCCCTTGTTCTTGCTCCAGGAAAAAAATCTTGGCCAACGCCTCGCCAAGGGGCAGCTTTTAAGCTAAAAGCCCCCAAAGCCAGGGGAAGGGGGAAAGCCAGGGGCAGATTTTAAGCTGAAACCCCCCAAAGCTGGTCACAGAGACCTGATGAGCCCATTAATCCCAGTCTGTACAGCAGGGCTGCCCCAGCAATACTCCAGCAGGAGGAGATTCCAGCTTTGGAGCAGCAGGGTGGGAAAGGACCATGGATCTTCTGGCCAACGTGCCACCATCAAATGACTCCCTGAAGGGTGACATGAACCCCCTCTCTGCAACCCCATGGAGAAGCCTCATGCCTTTAACCTCTGCATATTTTGGCTGTTTGGAGACTGTTTTCACCCTCAAATGGGCTTTAAGCTGAACACCTCCAGTCCCACCAACCTTTCTGCAAGGGCTGATTTTCCAGCATGGTTTTCTCTGGTGTCTTTGGACCAACAGCAGCCACTTGACAAATTCCCAGCAGTGTGGCAGTGCTGCTCCTTGTGTCACCTTCCCTCCCTTCTCCTCTTCTTCACTCTGTTCCTCACCAAAACCCCACTGCTCCCCTCTCCAGATGTGTGGTTGTACAGTCAGAATCTTCCTGCCCTCCTTCAAACCCCTTTTTATTGTCACACAGTCAGCCAGGGGGGCTCTGAGCGACCCCTGGGTCCTGCAGAGGGTTTGGAGCCTCTCCCCAGCTGGTGTCACCCTCACATCTCACATGCACAGGCTGTTTTCTGCAGGAAGAGTCAATAATTGCAATATTGATGGGTAGCAGAGCCAGGGCAGACTCCTGGGGGATCAATAACCCCCTCGTTGGGCAGGGACATGCGGTGACCACTCCCAGCCCTGCTCATCCCCCAGGCCTGGAGAATTTCCCTGCACAACATCCCTTCCCAAGGGGAACCGATCCTGCTTTCCCATGTTTTCCAAGAGTTTTGCCAGGGACTCAAGCACAGAGGTGTATTCCCAGCTGGTGCCTGTGAGGGATGCAAAGTGAGGTCCCAGCCAGCCTGGAGGACACTGCTGATCCTCTGAGCATGGGGAGGAGGGATCCAAGCTCTCCCAAATCCCTCTTGGGCCACACACAGGAGCCAGCATGGGTCAGACAGCCCTAGGAAGAGAAAAGATTATTATAACTATTATTATTATTGTTATATATACTGATTTGCTCACTTCCCCCTTCCTCCTCCACTCTGTAAACCCTTTAGGATGTTGGGTTTCTCCACTGAGTCACTGCCACAGAGGTGACCCAATGCAATGATGACTCTGCAGGAATGACTCCCATCCGGGCAGGAGCAGCAATCCCTTCTTTCATCCTGTCACTGGGGGCAGGAAAAGGACAGAGCAGCAAAATATTCACAGCCACAAGCAAAACCCCCACCACAACTGTTCCTAACTCAACCAGCAGCTCGAGGAAATTCATTTAGAGGGTGGAGCATCAGCCACGGAAGAAATGCCAATGGTGTAATTAATGCTTTGCTTTTGTTTTTGTCTTTTCTGCAGGTAGCAGTTTTGTCCACACACACAAGGGAGGTTGGCTTTGTGGCTGAACTAATCATAGATGTTGACTCTCTCACTAAACTTGGTCAGATAAAGTGCCCACACTTATATTTCTCTTCTTACCATTCAGGGCCAGGAATGTCCCACAAAAGCCAGATTACCTTCTTGCTTGCATTGCATTCCACTGGGAAATACTTGAACTAAACTCAAGGCCATAACCAGTCTGTGCTGTTACAAAGTGTCTGGGATTGGTGGGTTTTTCTCTTTTTTTTTCTTTTTTTTTTTTTTTTGTTGTTGTTGTTATTTTTTTTAATGTACTAACTGTATTTGTACTAGAAACTGTTGGAGTATGAGGTCGAACCTGTAAGTATTTTGCAGTGTAAATGTTACATCTGGGCTGTAGTTAGAATATGAACCACTGGTCAAAAGGGAAAGGGACATCAGTCCAACTCAACCGTGGCTATTCCACATCCATTACTAATAATACGGAATAAAACTTACATTTTGTTACAGTACGTAAAGCGTGTGGTGCTTGCTTGAGCAGGGCTCTGAGCGATGAGGAGAAATCCTTCTCCATCTCTGATTGGCCTGGTTTGGCCACGTAGGAGCTCTGTTTTCCCTGCCATGGCCACAAACCATCCCAGAATAGTTTTGCCTTAAGAAGCATTTGACCTTGGTGTTGTTTGGGATGCCTTGTCTCCCTGATGAATCACTGCAGATCCCTCAGGCACAGAGCTCAGGCTGCTGAGGGAAGCCGGGGCTTTCGAAAGCAAGAAAACTTTGGGGAATCTGGGGAAAAAATGGATGATTCAGGGTGAGCAAGTGGTGGGAAAACACTTTGTGAGAGAGCCTGGATTTCCAAGCCCCTCAGTGCGTGCTGCTCCCATTAAATCACAGACACTGGGCACTCACAACCCCTCTCCAAATGTCCTCAGGAAAAAAAATTTTGGACTCAAACATGCATTTTTTTCTGTTTCTTTGGAAGTTGAGCTAAGTTGACTGAGTAATATATAAGTAAAATACTGACTGTATTTTCTGAGACCCGCAAGGAAGGGAGGAATGATGGATCTGACACCATGTTCTTAGAGGCTCATTTATTATTTTATGATTTATATTATATTAAAGAATACTAAACTAAACTATACTAAAGAATACAGAAAGGATACAGACAGAAGGCTAAAAAGATAATAATGAAAATCGTGACTCTCTCCAGAGTCTCAACACAGCTTGGCCATTAAGTAAAAAAATTCACATGAAACCAATGAAACAATCACCTGTGGGTAAACAATCTCCAAACACATTCCAAAGCAGCAAAACACGGGAGAAGCAAATCAGATAATTATTGTTTTCCTTTTTCTCTGAGGCTTCTCAGCTTCACAGGAGAAGAATCCTGGGCAAAGGGATTTTTCAGAAAATGTGATGGTGACAGTTGACAACTTCTTTGGCAGGACACAGGACATGCTCCCACCCAGAGACAGGGAAGGGCCAAGGCCAGGTGGGATGGGGCTTGGAGCAGCCTGGTCTGGTGGGAGGGGTCCCTGCCCTGGGGGCTGATCCCAACTCACAGAAGGAAGGAAGGCAAAAGCAGCCCCCATCCAGCAGCGTTTTGGGAACAGGCAGAGTAATCACAACTACTGCATTTGCAGGGACCTTTGTGGCAGGGAGGAATGATGAATCTGACTCCATGTTCTCAGAAGGCTCATTTACTATTTTATAATATTATATTATAATAAAGAATACTATACTATACTAAAGAATACAGAAAGGATGCTGACAGAAGGTTAAAAAGATAATAATGAAAACTCGTGACTCTCTCCAGAGCCCCAACACAGCTTGGCCCTGATTGGCCAATGAGTGAAAACAACTCACAGCAGAATCCAATGAAACAATCACCTGTGGGTGAACAATCTCCAAACACATTCCACATGAGCACAACACAGGAGAAACAAATGAGATAAGAATTGTTTTCCTTTTCTCTGAGGCTCCTCAGCTTCCCAGGAGAAAAACCCTGGGTGAAGGAATTTTTTCAGAGGGTGTGAATGCCACACAGAACTCCTCCCATTCCTTTGGAAAGCCACAGTGAAATTGCCAGTGGCTCTCCAGTTCTCTCTGCAGTTACAGAATTCCACAATTCCAGCCACAGCATCCCCCTGGCTCCCCATCCCTCCTCTCAGGGTGTTGGAATGGAAGCCCCTCAGAGCACAGGGAAAATTCAGGCACAGGGATTGACCTGGAGAAACGGAGATATATGAAATACAAAGTGAAATAGAAATATAGATTTAGAATATAGATTTTAGCTTTTAGTAGAAAGTTACACTAAGTGCCTTGATGTAAAAAGCTGGAGCAGAGAGCAGAGGCCTTTTTGCTCATAGGCACAATTCTACCATGGTAGTGGTATTTCTGTAAGGTTACCCTGCCCCAGACAAAATGTAAGCTTAGCTCTTACCTTCTCAAAATCCCACTCAATTATTAATATTTCACTACTACTACCATACCAAAAATAACAATATATCCCCTTAGAACTCTCACCTTCAAAAGATCTTGAAAGAATATAAAACAAAGACTTTAAATATAAGACAACACAGCAACAACCTGTTCTTTTTTACTCTCACCTGGAGTAAAACACCCAGCACAAAGCCACACCAGGGAAATGCAGTAAGAGCTGTCCCTTCCCCTCAGCCCCCCAGCAGGAATCACAGAGCCCTCAATTCAGGCTGGAAAAGGCCTCTGAGTTTGAGTCCAACCACGAACCCAGCACCACAACCACCAAACCCTGTCCCTAAGTGCCACATCCACATGGTTTTTGAACATTTCCAGGGGTGGTGATCCCACCACTTCACTCTTTCAGTGAAGAAATTTCCCCTAATATCCAATCCAAACCTCACCCAGTGCAACTTCAGGCTGTTTCCTCTGTCCCTTGTTCCCTGGGAGAAAGAAGTGGTGCCCACCCTTTTTTCAGAGCAGCTTTTGGATGCACAGACTCACTCCCTCCAAGCTCAGCTTCCACTTTGCTCTATTCCTGCCTGTTGTACTTGCTATTCCCCCCTACCACCAGTGATTTTGCATTGCTCAGGCTGCCACAATCCCTGTTTTCCTCTCCAAGGCTGTGGGATATTGTCCCAGGAGTGCTGCTATGGTTTACCACAGCCCTGTGTCTCAGCTGCCTGTGGCTGACCTCCCACAATATTCAATGCACAGGGGCTGGGAGGAATAATTGCAGCTCACATGGGTGTCGTGCTTAAAACCCCAAGAAAAAGCTGGAGAAAATGAGTTTATGATGGCAGCATCACCCTGCAGGGCTGGCTGCAAAGGTTATCCCTGGTCAGGATGAGTTATTGACAATTAAATGTCAAGGATGAGCCCTCTCAAGTGGGAGCCTCAGGCTGTCCAGGGTTTCAGGCAGTGGGAGAGCAGAGAGTGGAAATCTGATGGAACAGGAGGCTGCTGGCAGCTTGTGCAAGCACCCAGGGGCTGCTGAGGGACAGGGAGGGAGCTCAGCCCTTTGTGGGAAGGGATCCTGAGCCACCCTGACACATCTCAGTGGCTGAGAGGTGGGAATTTGTCTCCTGTCACCCTGTGCCACCAGCTCTCCTTCCATAAACACCCCCAAAATCACAAAGCTGGAGGGGGGGTGACCCATCAGGGGCAATATCAGAATCCCAGAACGGTTTGGGTTGGAAAAGAACTTAAAGATCACCTTGTTCCAACCCTCTGCCACAGGCAGGGACACCTCCCACTAGAGCTTTCCCACTAGATTTGGAATTCTAGTGGATTCCCACTGGAGGTTTCTCACTAGATGTGGAATTCTAGTGGATTCCCATTAGAGATTTCCCACTAGATGTGGAATTCTAGTGGATTCCCACTGGAGGTTTCTCACTAGATTTGGAATTCTAGTGGATTCCCACTGGAGGTTTCCCTCTAGATATGGAATTGCCACATCCACATGGTTTTTAAACATTTCCAGGGGTGGTGATCCCACCACTTCCCTGGGCCACTCTTTCAGTGAAGAAATTTCCCTTAATATCCAATCTAAACCTCATCCAGTGCAACTTCAGGCTGTTTCCTCTGTCCCTTGTTCCCTGGGAGAAAGAAGTGGTGCCCACCCTTTTTTCAGAGCAGCTTTTGGATGCACTGACTCACTCCGTCCAAGCTCAGCTTCCACTTTGCTCTATTCCTGCCTGTTGTACTTGCTATTCCCCCCATCAGCCCCAAATTCCAGTGGGGAATGGATTCCAGGGTGAACACCCCACGTGTCAGTGCTGTCAGGACACACTGGGGGATGTGTGATAAGCTTATCACTGCGGGGCACAAGGGGACAGCCCAGCCCTGCATCAACCTAGCACATCTGCAGCTCCTGGAAAATGAGCCTCCCTTCATTCAGGGTGGGTTTGTGCTGGTGCTGCCTGTACTGGAGGTTTTAGTGGGGTCACTGGGGCCAGGGGACTCCCCCTGCCCAGAGAGCTGCTGGTGCTGGCAGAGGGAAGGGGCAGGATGGGCTCAAACCGAGCAGCAGACACTGGAAAAACAGAGGGAAACAGAGGGAAACGGAGGGAAACAGCATTTCAGCTCCATGGTTTAACTGGAGTGTTTAACACAGGGATTCCCCATCCCTGGAAATATTCAGGATCAGTTTGGGCTGAGCAACCTGATGGGCTGAATCTGTCCCTGATGGATTGAACCTGCCCCTGATGGACTGAACCTGTCCTTGATGGATTGAACATGCTCCTGATGGACTGAAGCTGCCCCTGATGGACTGAACCTGTTCCTGATGGATTGAACGTGCTCCTGATGGACTGAAGCTGCCCCTGATGGACTGAACCTGTTCCTGATGGACTGAACTTTTCCTTGATGGATTGAACGTGCTCCTGATGACTGAACCTGTCCTTGGTGGACTGAACCTGTTCCTGATGGGCTGAAGCTGTCCTTGATGGATTGAACCTGTTCCTGATGGACTGAACCTGTTCCTGATGGACTGAACCTGTCCTTGATGGATTGAACATTCTCCTGATGGACTGAACCTGTCCTTGATGGACTGAACCTGCCCTGATGGACTGAACTTTTCCTTGATGGATTGAATGTGCTCCTGATGGGCTGAACCTGTCCCTGATGGATTGGACATGCCCCTGATGGGCTGAACCTGTCCTTGATGGATTGAACCTGTCCCTGATGGATTGAATGTTCTCCTGATGGATGGATTGAACTTGCCCCTGATGGACTGAACCTGTCCTTGATGGATTGAACATTCTCCTGATGGACTGAACCTGTCCTTGATGGACTGAACCTGCCCTGATGGACTGAACCCGTCCCTGATGGATTGAACATTCTCCTGATGGACTGAAGCTGCCCTTGATGGACTGAACCTGTTCCTGATGGACTGAACCTGTCCCTGATGGATTGAACATGTTCCTGATGGACTGAACCTGTCCCTGATGGATTGAACGCGCTCCTGATAGACTGGACATGCCCCTGTGAAAAATGCCAAGCACTTGTTTTTAAAATTTTAAAAAGCTTCATGATAATAGAATTATTATAAAAATAGCAATATAATTAGAGTAATAATAATTTGGACAATTTGGATTAGGACAATATGAGACAATAGAAACAAAGAGTTAGGGACAGTCCAGGTGCCTTTTTCTGGGCAAAATAAGCCTGAAAAA
This sequence comes from Calcarius lapponicus, assembly GCA_039654755.1. Lineage (NCBI taxonomy): Eukaryota > Metazoa > Chordata > Aves > Passeriformes > Fringillidae > Calcarius > Calcarius lapponicus. Next base: position 12,395,466 of record CM077464.1, on the reverse strand, counting down.
GGACAGAGGTTAACAAAGGATTAACCCTTAAAAACAATAACCTGTTGTATATTCACACACCTCATCCATGATGCATCAATTCCATTCAAACACAGGATTCTGTCTGGGCAGTGTCAGCTTCTTCCTCTTAATCCTGACTGCATCTTCATGGCTGAGCTAGGTGGGAAGAAGTTCATTTCTTCTGATAATGGGGCAATAAATTCTCTTTCTCTGAAAGATTCAGGTGTCCTGTGGCTGCTATCTCGCTGCGAGTCCTTTCTTTAGAAAATGTCTCTTACATAGCACAGTTTCTATTTCAACATTTTGTTATAACCTAAAACTACATTTAACACACTACTTAAGAAAATTAATACAACATAACTTTCTAACACAACACATATAATATTCATTTTAATGTTTGCAAAAAGGCAATCATAAAATATGCATTTTTAACATCCCTGATGGATTGAACATGCCCCTGATGGACTGAACATGCCCCTGCTCCTTGCAGGGTGTTGGCCCTAATGACCTTTAAAGCCATTCCACGATTCCATGGAATGGAATTCCATGGTTTTATTAATAAAATTGAATTTATTGAATATTAAAATTCCATGATTCCATGATTCCAATAAAATTTAATGAATATTAAAATTCCATTATTTTATTCCCATGAAATGCTTAGCAGAAATCCCTGCTAAATTGACAAATTTTATAATTGCCAAGCATGATACACTGCCAAACATTATCATTTACTCCATTATAACAAACATTTCATTTACTCCAATCCGGTATCACTGACAGTTTGCTTCTCCAAGGGTGTTAAAAGAGGATGGAGGGCAGCTGGGGAGTCCTGTGGAAACAAACCAGTAAAAAAAAGGAACCTTTGGAGTCTCTTTTCCACCAAAATGTGCCTGGAGGGGGAGAATGGCTCGGTGCCCTCTCTGTTTGCATTTCCCAGTGGATTTGAGGGGCAGAAATGGAGGTGCTAAGGAATAACTGGATGTGCCATGTAGTGCCACGCTCTGGTTGGCATGGCTGGACTCGGTGACCCCAGAGGTCCTTTCCAGCCTGGCTGCTTCTCCAATTAAACGTGGAGCAGCCGGGACAGGGATGAGAGAGACAACTGCTCGCTTGGAAAATATAAAGAGGTTTATTAAACCTTAACAAAAATACAACACAGGACTACACAAGGAAAAAGCTGCAGCACTGGGAACTGCCCCTTGGGCATACCATATCCCCAGTTCATGGATGTTCTGGGGGTTGCATCAGTCAGCCCTGGCCCCTCCCAAAGTCTGTCAGTCAGCTCTTCAGCCATTTATCAGTGCAGACTGCTTTCTTTAACTGGATTGGGGCTTAGGTGCTGCCATGCCTCTCCCTCAAGCTTTTCCATTCCCAGCTGCCCCAGGTAAGGGACACATGTGCAGCTTCTTTTACCTGTCCAGGGTAAAACCTGTCCTGACAACCCCGGCTGTGTGATGGTCACAATACAGGGTGGGGAACAGGGAACCATGGGGAGAACAGAGGATATTTCACTAAAGCTTTTCTCAGTATTTACACAACAGTTATCGTTTAATTGCGAGAGCCAATCACGTCATTATCCATCTGTATATAACACGACGGCGCCCACACCAATCGTGGGACGTGGGAGCGCTCTGGGCTGTGCCCTCGCTGTTCTATGGCCGGGGATGATCCCAAATTCCTCCTTTGGGACCGCGGGGAGCGCTCTGGGCTGTCCCCTCGCTGTTCCCGGGGATCCCGGGGGGGTTCCCAAATTCCTCCTTTGGGACCGCGGGGAGCGCCCAGCGCCGCTCGGCACCGGGGGCGTGGCCAAACGCAAGGGGCGTGGCTATGAGGGCAGGGGCGTGGCCAGACCAGCGGCTGAGTCGACTGGAGGGGCGTGGTCTGCGGTGAAGGGGCGTGGCTAAAGGAAACGGGGCGGTCCCTTGGCGCCCCGGCCCCGCCAGCAGGTGTCGCCCTCCAGGCGGACACACACAAGATGGCGGCGGCGGCGGCGGGCGGCAGCGGTAGGGGGACTCTGTGACGGCGCCGCCATGTTGGTGAGGGCAATAACGGCGCCCGGGCTGCGCCGGTGGTGCCGGGGCCAGCGGGGCGCGGCCGCCGCCTGTTTCCCGCTGGGCCGGGCGCTGCTGGGCGTGAGGGGCGCCGAGGCCGCCGCCTTCCTGCAGGGGCTGCTCACCAATGACGTCACGCAGCTGGTGGCGGACGGCGACGCCCCCCGCGCGCTCTACGCGCACGCGCTGAACGTGCAGGGCCGCTGCCTGTATGACGTCATCCTGTACAGGTGAGACCAAGCGGCCCGGCCGGGGGGGGTGTGGGAGAGACCATTGCGGGGGGTGGCTCCTGACATTTCCGGCTTAAATGTCAAAAAGTTAAAATTAATGTGCAAAAAAGCGCTTCCTCCGTGGGTGTGTGTCGTCACTCAGTGCAGAGTCTGGGCATCACCGCAGCTGAGAAGTGTGATGGCTGCGATATCCCCACGTGTGGATGTTGGCTCTGCTCTGCAGCCGGGCTGTGAGGGCTGAGGGTGCTCACCTGGGGAGGAGAGGGATCCAGAGAGAGCTCAGAGCCCTTCCAGAGGCACAGACGGGATTTTGGGAAGGAATTGCTCCCTCTGAGGGTGCTGAGGCCCTGGCACAGCTTCCCAGAGCAGCTGAGGCTTCCCCTGGATCCCTGAAAGTGCCCAAGGCCCAGCTGGATGGGGCTTAGAGCAGCCTGGCATGATGGAAGGTGTTGGGGCTGGAACTGGATGGGCTTTGAGGTCCCTCCCAACCCAAATCCATCCTGGGATGGTGTGACAGTGGAAGGCACAGCTGAGTGAAGCTTCTCCCCCAGCTGTGCCCAGCTCTGGCCCCTCAGTTTGGGAAGGATGTTGAGATGCTCGAGCACATCCAGAGGAGGCAACGAGGCTGGAGAGGGGCTGGGAACACAAACCCTGTGAGGAACGTTTGAAGGAGCTGGGGATGCTCAGCCTGGAGAAGAGGAGGCTCAGGGGTGACCTTATTGCTCTCTGCACCTGCCTGAAGGGAGGCTGCAGACAGGTGGGGTCGGTCTCTGACAGAACCAGAGGACACAGCCTCCAGCTACATCATCAGGGAAGAGATAGGTTGGATATTAGGAAAAAAAAAATTCACCAGAAGAATAATAAAGTCCTGGAATGCTCTTCCCAGGGAAGGGGCAGAATCACCATCTCTGGGTGTGTTTAAAAAAAGACTGGACATGGCACTTGGTGCTGTGGTTTAGTTGAGGTGTTAGGGCATGGGTTGGACTCAGTGATCTTGGAGGTCTCTTCCAACCTCATTATTCTGTGAAATTCCCTTCACTGTAAGTAAGAACAGAGAATTCCACATGGGCACACCTGTTTGTGCCCCTGGGAGAATTGAGGGCAGTGTTTGCTAGGGAAGCTGAAACAGCTCAGCTGTTTCACTGTGGGATGTGGGTGCTGCTCCCTCTGTGCCATCCCAAAATCTGCACAGAAATTTCTGTGTAAATCCAGAAATCCCTCTGTGGATTTGCACCAGGATCCAAATAAATACCCATCTTTGGCTCCTGCTGCTCTGGGTGGTTTTTTTCCTGACCTTGGGGGTGTGATTTTTTTTTCTTTTAGGCTCCACAGGAGCACAGCAGAGGAGCCTCACATCCTGCTGGAGTGCGACAGCAGCGTCCTGGACTCCATCCAGCAGCACCTGAAACTCTACAAGATCCGCAGGAAAGTCACCATCAGCCCCTGCCCTGACCTCTCCCTGTGGGCTGTCATCCCTGGGGACACCAGCTCCCTCCCAAAATGTGCAGACCAGGCTCTGCTCCTCACCCCTGACCCCAGGACAGAAGTCATGGGCTGGAGAGTGATTGCCAAGAAAGGAGCAAATCTGTCTGAGATTATCCCTGGGAGCCAAGTTGGAGACGTGCAGGATTACCACAGGCACAGGTACAAACAAGGTAAAGCCAAGCCCTGCTTTACACTATGGGTTTTTGGAGTCCTCATGCTGATTTAAGGCAGTAATAAGTTATAAACCCTTAATTCTCATGTTTTAATCCGTTTCATTTGTTCATTAATAGATGCATTAATTGCTATTTTGAGTATTAAAATGAGCTGGTGGTTCTGATTCTGTCTGGTGGCAATGTTTGGGTGTAATTTTCTCTTTCTCAGATTATGGGGATTGGTCAGGAATGCTGAAAGAAAGCCAGGATTATTAATTTTCTTAGAGAGAAGCTTCTGTGGTTGCAGTAATGTTGATTATTTTGGGATGATGCACAGCCCAGGCATTTGCTTGTTGCTGAGGAAGGAATAGGAAACACCCAGACTTGGCTTCCTAAAGACTTTGTGGCTGGATTTGCTGAGTTAATTGCAAGGTCAGAGAGACTGGACAGGGATCTCAGTCCTGGGAGCCCCAGTGCCTTTGATTTTAGTGTGTCCATGCTGATAAAGGATTAAATTAATTGGGAAAGAGGGAAAAATGATGGTCTTGTGCTGAAACTGGGATCCCTTTGGGCTGGAAAATCAAAGTGAGAACGAGCCAAACAATTCAGAGCACAAATCTAATGAGGAGCAGCATTTACCTTGATGCCTCAGGGTTTAACTTTTATATTTTCAGATCCTGTGCTGCTTTAGTGTGTGGGTCTGAGCTTCACATCAGGGGATGCTGAGCTCTGTGCACAGAGCAGGGAGACAAAACAATTCCTGCTCCAGCTGGGCACCAAGGACAAATGATCCCAATCTCAGCCCAGGAGCACAAACCCCGTGGGCTGGAGAGAGAAAAACAAGCAGGGTGGGACTGCAGGGGCTAAAGCTGGAATGGGACAATGAACTGCAAGGTGCAAATGGAGCAGAACTGATCCCAGGGAGAGACCCCGGGAGCGCTCGTGCATTTTGGGGCCATTTTGGTTCATCTTGGGTGCAGCCCTGGCTGGGCTCTTGTGCTGCCCAAGGTGCATCCATGGAGGAGATCCTTTTAATAAATCCCTGCTTTATTCTTTCTATTCTTTATTATTTCTATTCTGAAATATGGGTCTCCTCGAGCCAGGTCTCATAAGCTCTTGGAGGTCAGTAACACACCCAAGATAGCTCAGGTACTTTAGAAGGCATAAAATCAGCAGGATGCCTTCTGTGGCAGTGTTGGAAACAAAAAGGTTTTAATAAAAGGCAAAATAACAAAACTCTTTACAAAGAAAAATCGAGCCAGGTGCAAGAGATCCTTGCCCCTGGTAAAACACCTCAGAAAAGCAACTGGTTTCTTTGTTTAATCCTTTTTTCTAGTAAATTGCTGTCATGGTTTGATGCTCCCAAAAAACTCCCTTCCTTTTCAAACCAGGACACTTGGTCAGGTGGGGCTTTTTGGCTCCTGTCCAGTTAGCTATCCTTAAGTTTGAGGTGATGTCCCCCAGGTCCTATGAGATGGCTTTTCACCTAATTGAGGAGAGAAAATGTCACCATTAGGTTGGACATGACACACACACGTGATCAGGGTCTAAGAAGAAAAAAGGTTTTTTATTCTGCATGTTCTCCAGCTTATAAACTCTTCACAAAGTGTGATCTTAAGTGTGCTTGTGTTTGCAGGGGTCCCAGGACAAGGGGAGAGATGAGAATCTTGACTCCATGTTTCAGAAGGCTGATTTATTATTTTATGATATATATTATTTTAAAAGAAAATTATATATTAAAACTAAACTAAATAGAAGAAAGGATTTTATCATAAGGCTAGCAAGGAATAGAAAGGAATGGAATGATAATAAAATTTTATGACTGACCAGAGAGTCTGAGCCAGCTGATTGGCCATTAATTAAAAACAACCACATGAGACCAATCCCAGATGCACCTGTTGCATTCCACAGCAGCAGATAACCATTGGTTACATTTTGTTCCTGAGGCCTCTCAGCTTCTCAGGAGAAAAAATCCTAGCAAAAGCATTTTTCATCAAATACGTCCATGACACTTAAGTCATGAACTACATCACAATAACTTACTATATTCATTGGTGCAAAGCAATTAACATCAATATAATTGGCAGAAATTTAATAAGGCACATATAAACAGCTACTTATGCACACAGTCTAGCTTACAGAAATTTTCATGTATCTTTTCCAATCTGTTTCCATGCTGACAGCCTTATCTTCCTTGCTATGGATACACTCAAAAATCATCAATTGTTATTTCTTTTATTAACTCAGCTTTGCTTGCAGGCCAGCTGTCAAGCCTCTCTGAGAAAAACACCAAGCACTTGTTTTTAAAATTTTAAAACTTTAATAGTAATAAAATGGTTATTAAAAAATAGTGATACAATTAGAGTAATAACAATTTGGACAAATTGAATTAAGACAATATGAGACAATAGAAACAAAGAGTTACGGATGTCCGGGTACTTTTTCTGGGCAAAATAAGCCTGAAAAAGGACAGAGGTTAACAGAGGATTAACCCTTAAAAACAATAACCTGTTGCATATTCATACACCTCATCCATGATGCATCAATTCCATTCAAACACAGGATTCTGTCTGGGCAGTGTCAACTTCTACCTCTTAATCCTGACAGTGCCTTCGAGGCAGGAAGAAGTTCATTTCTTCTGATAATGGGGCAATAAATTCTCTTTCTCTGAAAGATTCAGGTGTTCTGTGGCTGCTATCTCGCTGCAAGTCCTTTCTTTTAAAAAGTATCCTACATAGCATATTTTCTATTTTAACATTTTGTTATAACCTAAAACTATATTGAACACACTACTTAAGAGAATGAATACAGCATTACTTTCTAACACAACACATATAATATTCATTTTAATATTTGCAAAAAGCCAATCATAAAATACATGCATTTTTCACACCCTCCATACTAAACTCCTGGGTTTATTTCCTTTTTAAGGGGACAAAGGATAGTTTTGTCACTCCATCAACAGGGGCACATTGCTCTGTTCTACATCATCCTTCTCAAGGCACCAACCTCTTACCTTTGTTCTCCCCCTAGGAATCCCTGAAGGGGTGAAGGATCTCCCCCCTGGAGTCGCCCTGCCCCTGGAATCCAACCTGGCCTTCATGAACGGCATCAGCTTCACCAAGGGCTGCTACATCGGCCAGGAGCTGACGGCCAGGACGCACCACATGGGCGTGATCCGCAAGCGCCTGCTGCCCGTCACCTTCCCGCGGCCCCTTCCCCCTGCTGGCGTCCCCGAGGGCGCCGAGATCCTCACCCAGGCAGGGAAACGTGCTGGGAAGTTCCGTGCTGGAGGAGGAGAGCTGGGCATAGCCCTGCTGAGGCTGGCTCACCTCCACGAGCCGCTCTGCATCCCCCTGGCAGGGGACAGGCTGGAGCTCAGGGCTGCCACGCCCGAGTGGTGGCCAAAAGCTGCTGCTAAGTAGGTGAGGGAGCAGCTTAGGGAGAGGTTTGGGTGGGGAATTTGGGAATGCTGCTGTTCTGTGGGGAGGATCTTGCAGGATTCCTCACAGCGAGAACCCAAAGCTGTGGCAGATCGCTGGGTTGGATCTGCCGTGGAGAGAAAAATCCAGGGAATTGCAGCTTTTCCTGAGGCTAATCCCCACTTTTTTAGGGGTGCCATGACTTGTTGGGACCCTAGGTATTTAGGGGGTGCCCTGTGTTGTTGGGTTGGATTCTGGATGGATCTCCAGGCTGACACTCACTCCCTCACACTGTGCTCTCCCAAGCAATGGGATCAGGACTTTCCCTGCTCCATGCACTGATTTCTCAGTTCACAATAACCATTCTGAGATATTACAATTTTCTTGGTTCACAATAACCATTCTGAGGTATTACAATTTTCTTGGTTCACAATAACCATTCTGAGATATCACAATTTTCTTGGTTCACAATAACCATTATGAGGTATTACAATTCTGTTGTGTTTTTTTTTTTGTGAGTGGAGATCATGCTGCTTTTATTAAGATGTATTCTCAGGCTGAAGTTTTTTTGCTGCAAATTGTTCCTTGCATTGAGCTTCTTCAACTTGCTGATGGGGCTGGTGTTTCTTCCCATCATTGGAATTGTGGTCAGGAAGAGGAACACCTTGTGCTTCACTTGTCAGACTGTGATTTTAACTCATCCCTGGGGAAAAAAGGTCTCAAATCTCCTGTCCTGTCCCCTGCTTTGGTGCCAGTGGAGGGAGCAGAGCCAGTTCCTGACTCCCTTCACCATTTTTGGGAGAGGAAAGGGATATTTTCAGTGCCACATGTGCTGGATTGGCCTGGCCTTGCTGAGGGAGGATTTTCACCATGTTCTGGCTCTTTCTCACCCTGTCCCTGCTGCCACCTGCAGCTGGGCTTTTCTCCATCCACCACCCCCAGGGTTTTCAGAGCAGCCCAATGCCTGGGCATTTCTTTGCTTCATTTTTTTTCTGGCTGCCAACACTCCTCTGCTTCCCCAATTTTACTTCTTGCTGCAACATATTCCTCTTATTATCATATTCCTCTCTTATTCCAAAGCCAACCAGCTCTGTGCCTCCTGACCCTGTCAACCTGCAGTGATTTATAGGAATTGTTTTTATTTTTGTATTGTAATCAATCCATTGCACCATGAGAGAGCTCCCCAGGTGAGATCCCATTTTGTCCAAAACAAAACCAAAAAAGCCTTTGCATGAATATTTGTAACAAACCCGTCCCAAATCACATTCTGCCTCTGTTTTAATGTTACTGTGAAAGGAATTTATCTGTAAAAAAATGCTTCTATTGATTAAAATTCTATTGTTGCTGTAAAATGATGCTGTGGAATACCTCATTAATTATTACCTCTGATCTAAATTTGACTCCTCTGAAAGAGAAGATGCCTTTTTTTTTGCTTAGTATGAAGACATACAACAGAATAAATGCATTTTAAGGTTGCTTGCTGACAAGAACCATGCCTTAGTCTGTTGGTCAGGTGTGGGATTGGTATCAGAGTCTTTCTGCTGGGAAAATAAATAAAATTGGACACTTCAGAGGCCACAAAGATGAGGCTGTGCTGCCCAGCTCAGCCTGAAGCAGCTTTTCCTCTCTGCCACCCATTGTGCCAAGGCTGCTCAGAATGGTTTTATTGTCCTGGGGTGAGCAGAGCCTGGACAAACACTGAATAAACTCCTCTGTTTGGGGAAGCCCTGCATCTTTTCTGCCTCACACACGTTTCTTTTGTTCTTCACAGTGTTTGCAAGGCTTTTGTTGCTGCCAGCAGCTGCAGGTGACACAAGGTTAGACATGAGAAGGTGGTGCTGGGGTGAAGAGGTGTTTGATTCTGGAAAACAAAAAAAATGAGGTAGAAAGGGAAGGGATGGATGGTGCATGAGTTGATTTTGCAGGGATTTTGCCTTCTCTGTGAGAATTATTAAGGCTGGAAAAGACCTCTTGGATCATCAACTCCAATCACTAACAGCACTTCCAAATCCACCACTAATCCACATCCCCAAGTGCCACATCCACCCAGTTTTTGGCCACTTTCAGGGATGGTGACTCCACCACTTCCCTTGGCAGCCTGTTCAGGGTTTGACCTTTCCAGTGAGGAAATTGGAAGGTAGGAGGGCTCTGCAGAGAGATCTGGAATGGTTGGATGGATGAGCAGAGTCCAATAAGATGAAGTTTAATAAATCCAAGTGCCCAGTCCTGCATTTTGGCCACAATAACCCCTGCAGAGCTCTGGGCTGGGGATGGTGTGGCTGGACAGTGCCCAGGCACAAAGGGACCTGATGGACAGCAGGGTGGACAGGAGCCAGCAGAGTGCCCTGGTGGCCAAGAAGGCCAAAGGCTCCTGGCCTGGCTCAGGAATGGAGTGGCCAGCAGGAGCAGGGAGCTCATTGTGCCCCTGCCCTGGGCACTGCTGGGGCCACACCTGGAGTGCTGTGCCCAGCTCTGGCCCCTCAGCTTGGGAAGGACCTTGGGACACTGAGCACATCCAGAGGGGACAGCGAGGCTGGAGAGGGGCTGGGAACACAAACCCTGTGAGGAAGCCCTGAGGGAGCTGGGGGTGCTCAGCCTGGAGAAAAGGAGACTCAGGGCTGCCCCCATCACTCTCTGCAGCTCCTGAAAGGGGCCTGTGCTCAGCTGGGGCTGGGCTCTTTCTGCAGCAGCACTGACACAACCAGAGCTCACAGCCTCCAGCTGTGCCAAGGGAAGTTTAGGTTGGTGTGCAAACCCAGGGCACTGGGAATATTTCCCTGTCTGCTCTGGGCTGCCCTGACCCCCAGGGCAGCACTGACTTTGACCCTCATCCATGGAGAAAGTTTCCCAGACTTCAAGATAGACCAGAACCCACAAAAGTGTGAAATAGATTCTAGAGAGCAGTGTAGGTGTGTCACTTGGTGAGAAATTGAGGTTTTGGGATTTTTAGTGTGTTGTGGATGGAAGCAAGATGGAGGGCACAGGGTGTCATCCTGGGTTTCTTCTTCATGCTGCTTCTTCCTCCTTCTCCATGGGTTTGGGTGGCATTTTGTAATTGGGCAGAAAAGTCCCCATTGCAGCTCTGTGGGATCAGTTCTTGGGTTAAAAGGGAAAATAATCCAGGTGTCAGTTCTTCATTGGACAGTTCAGTCTTGCTACTTCTAATTATTTAATATTTTTTGGGAGCACACTTTCTGCTGGATAGGAACAAAGACAAATGCTACATTTTGCCTTTAAATCCTTTTTTTCCCCGACCCTTTCCCTGTGTGGTATTTTGCTTTTTCAGACTGTGAACCCTTCAAGGAAAAGTTTGGGTTTTTTTTTGTTTTTTGGTTTTTTTTTGCTGTAACCCTATTCTTGAGCCATTTCTGCCTAAACTTTTTTTGTGGATTTGTCTCTGGATTTCCTCTCTTTCCCTGTGTCCAGCCAGGCCAAAGGAGTGTGGAATTCTGCTAAAATCACTAAAATCCGTTTGTGCTTCAATGCTCTGCTGCCACAACTGTACAAATATTTGGGTTTTCTCTCTTTTCCTCCATCCCTGCCTGAGATTTTTGACCTTTCTGGGTTTTGAGGGGAAAAAAAAAAAAAAAAGAAAAAAAAAAGTGGAAATGCATAGAAAAGCTTCTTGTTTCAGTTTTAGATATTATTTTATTCTCCAGCTGTGCTGGCTTGGCAGCTGGAGGATGTCTGGGAATGTCACTGGAAGTTTTGGGACAAACCAGAGGGAGAACAGTAACTTAGCAAATAAAAGTTGGGTTTTTAGAGCTGATCTCGTTTCCTACTTATTGCTGTGTCAGAAAAGCTGCAGGGAATAAATTTAATATTTGGGGAAGGTTGTGTGCTGTGTGCTCCTCACATGCTGTTTTATTAGAGCAGTTTTATTCAAATTTTGGAATTTAATGTAAATAAATGTATGTCTAAGGTAGTTTTTGTAATTTTTGGATGGGTTTCTTGTGGTTTTTCTTTTTAGATTTCAGGGGAATTTAGCAGTTTCTCTTTTTTCCAGTCTCAAGATTAATAATTCCTGACCGATGATGGACTCCACTTCCCAGCGACCCAACTAAATTGCATTTTAACTGGGTTTTGTGTCATTTTCTTCAGAAAGATGAAGTTGGATCTGTTTGCAATTCCCATTCCCATTGTCTCTGGATACATTTATTGGATGAAATTACATTTGGTTTTTTTTTTGGTAGGGCTAAAAATACAGTGACGTGGGGGAACGGTCAGGATTTGTAATCTCAGGCAAAGAATTGTGGGAAAACCAGGATTTTATTAAGGAAAAATAATGTTTAAAAGGTGATAAAATGCAACTGTCATTTAAAGAAGTTTGGTAAAGGGGAAAATGCAAATCAGCTTAGCATGGAAGGAAACCTTTACTTAAAATAAACTTCATTTTAAATTCTTTTTTGTGCTACTTTCAGTGAGGACACAGGAACAGAAGTGCCACCACCATCAAAACCACATGAATTCCAGTGAATTATTTGAGATGCCAAACTCCCAGAGATACAAGAGGTGTAAAGTCCTTTTACTGTGAAATATGGTGTAAATGTAAATTTATATGTCTATTAAAGCAATTAAAATTTCCCTACTGGCTTGTGCTTCCTGATTACAGCCAAAATGGGTTTGAAACATTAAAATATATCATTTATTACTCTATAAGTATAGTACATATACACTAATATATATACATGCTTTTAATATATGTATATATTTGTTTATTTAATATGTAAGTATATAAATATAGTATGTATACACGAATATATACTAATATAAATAGTAATACGTATATACTTATATTTAAAAATATATAAATATGGCATATATAAATGAATATATCCACTTATATATATGTACTTTATATATTTTATATATATACATTTATACTCATATTCTTTTTTATATATACACACTTTCACACATATATATGGTTAAAATATATCTGCATATATATGCATACTTTGATACATATACTTTTATACTTATTTAATTTTATATATATGTACTTTTAAACACATATATACTTAAAATATATATCTACACATATGTACACATATACTTTTATGCATATATTTGTATTTTTATAGATGACTTTCACACACATATAAAAATATATGTACATATACATACATGCACTTTTAATATATATATGTATGTAGTTTATATACATATATATCTTTATATAGTTTAAATATACATACATATATGCACACATACTTTTATAGTTATATAATTTTATATATATGTACTTTTACACATATATATACACTTTAAATAGATGTACATATATAGACACATCCTTTTATATGTGTGCACACATATATTTTAAATATGTGCCTTCACACACATAAAAAATATATATACATATACATACTTTTATATATGATTTTTAAACTATATATTTATATAGTTTAAATATCTATACATATATACACACATATTTTGATAATAAAATTTTATAATTCAACTTTTATAATTATATAATTTTATACATATTTACTTTTACACATACATAGACTTGAAATATACATAAATATATACACACTTACTTTTACGTATATATTAATACTTATATACTTTTATATATATAAAACCAGATTTATTTACTTTTCATTATACTTTGCTTTATTACTGTATACTTTAATATACTTATATATAGGTATACCTTTACTTTCATATGTATATATGTATATATATGTGTGTATATATATAAATATATATAAATATAAATAAATAAATAAATAAAATGTATATAAATAAAAAAGTGTATATTTATATATAACTACAGAATAGTGATCACCTGAGCACAATTAGTCGCTAACTGGGGAGGAGAAGCCGCATTTCCCAAACCTGCGGGCGCTGCTTTCCCACCTGGGCAGCGTTTCCTCATTAAACGGCTCAGCTCATTATAAACCCCCGCGGGCACGGGGGTCCCGACCCTCGGGACACCGGGAATGGACCGCAATTCCCGATCCTAAACCTCGGGAGAACGGGAACGGACCGCAATTCCGGGTCCTAAACCTCGGGATACCGGGAATGGACCGCAATTCCCGATCCCAAACCTAGGGATACCGGGAATGGATCACAATTCCCGATCCTAAACCTCGGCAGAACGGGAACGGACCGCAATTCCCGATCCCAAACCTCGGGATGCCGGGCACGGACCGCAATTCCCAATCCCAGCCTTCGGCGCAGCAGGTACGGACCGCAATTCCCGGTCCTAAACCTCGAGATACCAGGTACGGACCGCAATTCCCTATCCCGACTCTCGGGAGAGTGGGAACAGACTACAGTTCCCAGTCGCAGCCCTCGGGCACACCGGGCACGGACCGCAATTCCCGATCTCGGGCACGGACCGCAATTCCCAATTCCCAATCTCGGGATGCCGGGCACGGACTGCAATCCCCAATTCCCGATCCCGGGCACGGACTGCAATTCCCAATCTCGGGATGCCGGGCACGGACCGCAATTCCCAATTCCCAATCTCGGGATGCCGGGCACGGACCGCAATTCCCGATCTCGGGCACGGACCGCAATTCCCAATTCCCAGTCTCGGGCACACCGGGCACGGACCGCAATTCCCAATCTCGGGATGCCGGGCACGGACCGCAATTCCCAATTCCCAATCTCGGGATCTCGGGCACGGACCGCAATTCCCAATTCCCAATCTCGGGATCTCGGGCACGGACCGCAATTCCTGATCTCGGGCACGGACTGCAATTCCCAATTCTCGCTCTCGGGCACGGACTGCAATTCCCAATCTCGGGATGCCGGGCACGGACCGCAATTCCCGATCTCGGGCACGGACTGCACTTCCCAATTCCCAATCTCGGGATCCCGGGCACGGACCGCAATTCCCAATTCCCAATCTCGGGATGCCGGGCACGGACTGCAATTCCCCATTCCCGCTCTCGGGCACGGACTGCAATTCCCCATTCCCGCTCTCGGGCACGGACTGCAATTCCCAATTCCCGATCCCGGGCACGGACTGCAATTCCCAGCGTCCCCGCGCCTCCCGGCCCCGCGGTGACATCAGCGCTCCCCGGCCGGGACTGGCTGGGCCGGGCAGCGGCCGAACGTGAGCTCCGCTGTCCCCGCTCTGCCCCGGGGCCTCCCCCAGCCCGGCAGCGCTCCGGGAGCCCCCGGGGCCCGGCCAGCCCGAGCGAGGGGACACCGCGGGGACACCGCGGGGACACGGCGGGCTCGGGGCGCGCTGCGCCCGCCGGGGCCGTTCCCCGAGCCCGCCGCTTCCCCGGCGCTTTCCCGCGGCTCCGGGAGGGCGGAGGAGACGCTTTGCCACAGCCTGGCAACGGAGCGCGTGTGGAAACCGGGGATCCGCCGGGAACGGGCTCGGGGCTCGGCTCCTGCGGCCGCGCCGTCCTCGCTGGGCTCTGCCGCGGGCACGGAGAGCAGCCGGGATATGGCAGGTGGGAGCCGGCGGCTGCGCGGGTTGGGCTCGGGGGAAGTTGGCTCTGGAGGCGGGATGAGGTTTCTGTGCCTCCGGGAGGGATGCTCGGGGTGTCCGGAGGGGATAACTGGGGGTGTTTAAAGGATAATTCAGGAGGGGATAACTCGGGGTGTCCAAAGGATAACTCGGCGTGTCCGGAGGGGATAACTCGGGGTGTCCGGAGGGGATAACTCGGGATGTCCGGAGGGGATAACTGGGGGTGTCCAAAGGATAACTCGGGGTGTCCGGAGGGGATAACTGGGGGTGTCCAAAGGATAATTCGGGATGTCCGGAGGGGATAACTGGGGGTGTCCAAAGGATAATTCGGGATGTCCGGAGGGGATAATTCGGGGTGTCCAAAGGATAATTCGGGATGTCCGGCGGGGATAACTCGGGGTGTCCAAAGGATAATTCGGGGTGTCCAAAGGATAATTCGGGATGTCCGGAGGGGATAATTCGGGGTGTCCAAAGGATAATTCGGGATGTCCGGAGGGGATAACTCGGGGTGTCCAAAGGATAATTCGGGATGTCCGGAGGGGATAACTCGGGGTGTCCAAAGGATAATTCGGGATGTCCGGAGGGGATAACGGGGGGTGTCCAAAGGATAACTCGGGATGTCCGGAGGGGATAACTCGGGGTGTCCAAAGGATAATTCGGGATGTCCGGAGGGGATAACTCGGGGTGTCCGGAGGGGATAACTCGCTCGGGCTGCCCGGGTAATAACAAGCTCGGGATATCCGCGGGGATAACTTGGTCAGATGCTCGGGGTGTCCAGAGGGATAATTCGGGGTGTCCAGGGATGATAACTAACTCGGGGTGTCTGGAGGGACAACTTGGAGGGGTGCTCAGGCTGCCTGAAGGATAATTTGGGATATCTGGAGGGGATAACTAACTCGGGGTGCCCGGAGGGATGCTTGGGCTTCCCGGGAAATAACAAGCTCGGGGTGTCCGGAGGGATAACTTGGCATGCCTGGATGGATGCTCGGGATGTCCGGAGGAGTAATTTGGGCTGCCCGAAGGATAATTTGGGATGTCTGGAGGGGATAACAAACTCGGGGTGCCCAGAGGGACAATCCAGGATGCCCGGAGGGATGCTCTGGCTGCCCAAAGAATAATTTGGGGTGTCCAGAGGGATGCTTGGACTGCCTGAAGGATAACTCGGGATGTCTGGGGGGAATGACTGACTCAGGGTGTCCAGAAGGATAATTCAGGGTGCCTGGAGGGATGCTCGGGCTGCTCAGAGGGTAATTTGGGGTGTCCGGGGGGAATAAAAAATTCAGAGTGTCTGGAGGGATGCTCGGGCTGCCCAGAGGATAATTTGGGGTGTCCAAAGGGATGCTGGTGGTTTAAACAGCTGGAAACCCACCCAGGACAGTGACATCTGTGCTGTAACGTTGGCTGAGGTTGTTGTAGTTTAAAGCAAAGTATGGTGAGTTACTTTTCTAGTAGTGTTCAGTGATTTCTTGGTGCTTCCAGGAGACTCAATTTCTCTGGTGTTTTCAGGGCTGGAAAATTTGGCAGCTTTCACCCCCTTTTCCCAACAATTCCTGCTGAAACCACTCTCTGCATGGCCATTGTGGCGTTTTGAATGTTGTTTTGATACCAGTGCCTGATAAAACCCAGATTTCTCCAAGTATCTCATGGTGCTGAGCACCAAAGTCTCCTAGCAGGAGGCTTTAAAAGTCTTTCTCAAAGTGAATAGGAAATTTGGGAATCTTTGCTGTCGTCTTGAGATGTGTAGTAACTTCACAACCAGGTAATGAAAACATTAAAAACTCGTCTGTTTCTCTTTAGAAACAGTTTAGGTGTTTGAAGGGATGTTGTGACACTGTTTTATTCCAATCTGTAGTCCTGAGGACACCCAATTATGACTTTAGTTTCACAAAGGGAGGAGGAAATCAAATGGGAAAAGTGGCTTTATGTCTAATTTGAATAGTCTAATGAAATTAAGACACAGACTTTTCTATAAAATATTTAGTGTGTCCTGATCCCTGTTCAGCTGATTAAAAAGTTCTGTTTATTTGTCCACGTGTTACAGCACTTGTAACTTTAGTAAGTGTGGGTTTTCCCCATTCAGCAATGGGTAATGTCAGCATTGTTGTGTGCTTTAAGGTATATTTGGAAAGAGTTTGATTCAGTGGAATTTAAACTGTACTGGATAGGCCAGAATGAATTGGGAGAAATATTTTGCTTTAAGGTATATTTGGAAAGACTTTGATTCAGTGGAATTTAAACTGTACTGGATAGGTCAGAATGATTGGGAGGAATATTTTGGAACTCCAGCTGGAATTTTATATTCCTGAACAAAAAGGTTTATTTTAGTACCAGTAATCCTGTTTTACAGCACGGGGCATTACCTACAAATCAGGCACTTGTGGTGCCTTTGGATTATTTGACTTTAAAGTGAGTGGAAGTCCAGTAAAATCTCATTACCTGTTTGTTTAATATTCCCTCGTGTTTCCTGGGACTACCAGGAGATAATGGAGTGTGACACATGACAGGAATTGTAAGTCAAGGTGAATAACATTCTCTTTATATTTTCAGGGAGCCTGCATTAAAAAAAAGTGAAATTTCAGTGTAAAACTTCTGATTAAAATACTTAGAAATAGTGGGAATGGAGTGCTCAGAGTACTTGTGGCTTTGGACAACAATTAGGAGGGTGTAGAGCTGTAAGATCTATCATTAAAAACAACATTAGTGACTTTTTGAAATAGTTTAAAAGAATGGCTGAGCAGGGCTTTGTTTCTAAACTATCTGCTGGCAAATTATTAATTTTTTTTTTTTAACCAAAGCAAGAATTTCAGTCCGTGGAGAGGTCATGAATTAGAAGCTTTAACAGAAATGTTGCAGAAATGTTCTGTGTGTTTGGGTGGGGTTTTGGCTCAGGAAGAGGCACCTGACAAAGATCTCACTGCCTTCTTTCAAGGGTGGAATTGAGGAGCTGGTTGGAACCTCTTATCCCCAAAACCTTTCTGCCATGTAGCTTTGTAAAGCAGATAGGCCTAAATATAAAATAAGTCAAAAAAGATGTGTTAGAGAGAAATGTGGGTCTTCAAACTGTTTCTGGAGCTTGTAATGGGGTTGGAAGTTCTCAGGTCTTCCTCATTTTCTCCCTGAAATCCCCACTAGTGCAAGAAGCATCTGATTGTGGCAGCCACAGATGGAAAATCCATTTTTCTGAAGGAGGCTGGAGCACAGGGGCAGTGCCCAGAGCTGGTTTTGAGCACCTGTGTGAATTTTAAGCTTCACTTGGACTCTTGTGTGGGTTGTGAATTCCAAATGCAGCACCTGCAGCAGTTTGGGAGTTTCCCATGATTTCAGGTGGTTCCTGTTTTAGAGAGATCCATGGATTGTTGTCTGGGCTTCAGGATATCCCCGAGTGCTTTGTGAAATCCACTTCTGAAGCTGCAAATAGATGGGTTGTGGCACAGAGGTAATGATTAACCAGGTCAGTAATGTGTATGGTGAGGGGTGCCTTGAGAGAAAAACAGCTGATAAAAGGTTGAGGAGGTGAGAATCCATTTCTGGGAGCAAAATCCAGGATGGACATCAGGTCAGCCAAATCCTTGGTGCTGCAGGATGGGGGGAATCAGCCACAGTGGGATGTGGAGTCTTTGCTTCTTTTTTGCCAGGGTCAGGATTAAATGTGTGAGATGGAATTTCTTGTTGGCACTCAGATGTTTATCAGTTCTTATCTCTGTCACAGTCTCACAAACCCTGAGCTCTGCAGCACTTCACTCCAACAAACTAAAAATGGAGCCCCATCTCTCTCCCTGCAAGGCCTTTTCAGGATCAACTGTCCAATTAAGAAATGACACCAAAATTATTTTTACTTCTAACTCAATAACCAACCACCCATGGCTGCAATGGGGACTTCTTATCCAATTACACAAAACCACCCAAACCCATGGAGAAGGTGAAAAAGGATCAGCCTCCACCCCAAAACCTCCATCTAGCTTTATATATTACTATATTCTAAACTCTTGTATTTCCCACCCTGTGATATCACACACTTCCATTCAAACTCCACACCCACAATCCCAGTTCTGTCATTCCATTTTGGAAGCTTCTCCACGGCCTCAGGTCAATGCAGTGTTCTCTTGGGGGTCAGTGCCTGGCAGCACAGAAATCTGAAATTCTCAGCAGCCAGGGTTCCAACAGTCTACATCATCTCCTTCCTTTAGGACAGGAGCAGCTGCTTTGTCAGGTTTGGAGAATTTATCGTAACGCGACTGCTGTGAAATTTATCCTAATTTATCTTAATCATAAAAGCTGCTCTGCCACAAAGCTCTGAGTGAAGTTCAGCGAGGATGAAGCCTTACATTTGTGCAGGGTGTTGATTCTCTCACCTGGGACATTGCTGTGTCCTGACAAGTGTCACACAGGGGACAGCCACGGCTGGACAGTCCCTTGTAGCAGGGAGGTTGTGCTGTAATGGGTGAAAGGTGGAAGGATTTTGGAATCAGAACATTCCACCTGGAGTGCTCTTGGGAGCAGGGGATTGTTCAGGTTGGAAAAGACCTCTCAGGTCATGGAGTCCAGCCCTGTCCCCCACGTGGCACGTTCAGATGCCTTCTGAGCACTGGTGGTGATTCCCCCAGTGATGATGGTGGTGATTCCACCCCTTCCCTGCCATCCTGCTCCAATGCCTGACTGATAATTCACTTCTGGGCAATTTTGGAAGGATTTTGAGCTGGGACCTCTGAATTGTTTGGGATGGTGTGGTTTATTTTCTTATCTTCCTCACAGGCGGGAAGGGTGAGCTCGGCTCACATTTTCACTGCATGGTTCAGAAGGTCACAAGACCCATAGTTAGAAGACTTTTAAGGAATTATTGACTAATAAAACACTGCCAATTGGATATTTATGTTTTTGATTTAATCTTTAAATATTTTGTCTTATGCAGCCATGCTACAATGTAAGCTTTCATAGCCAATCCTGTTATAACACACAAGTTTACAGCATTGTATTATAAACGTGTTTACTTCTGTAACTGCTTTTATTTCTTCTATATCTTAACCTCTAAACTTTCCCTTACTTAGGTTAATGTTCTCTGCTTTAAACTATAAATCCACATTCTCCTTTCTAGCACCTAAGTTTGGAAGCCTTTTCCAAGGTCTCAGATCAAATCCTGGGTTTCATTCTAAGCTTTGCTTCCAGGCCCAAAATTCTGAGAGTTTCCTGCATTTCAGATTCATGCATTTAATTTAAAAACGTAAATATCCTTGTTGGCAGTGTTTTAGTAGTCAATAACTCCTTTAAAAGTCTTGTAGCTAAGAGTCTTGTAACCTTTCTAAACCACATAGTAAAGGTGTAAACCAAACTCACCCTTCCTATCTATGCAAAAGATAAGAAAAGTAAACCACATCTTCAAAACCAACTCAAAAGTCCTGTCTCAATTCTGTGGGAATTGAAAATCAGAAACTTCTTCTACAGACACTGAAGGATGTGCTTTGTAGCTTTAGAAGAAGCTTGGGTTGATGTAAAAATATAATACACAGATGTTATGTAGAAAAATCATACATTAGTTTCTATAGTTGTAAGTAAGAATATGCCTTAAATAAGTGGAAAATTGTATTGATAAGATGGTGAAGAGTTTAAAATGTAGGTTGTGGTTGTATGGAGTGAGCTGAGAGTTTACAAGTTCTAATAGAAATATATTTATGCATGTGAGACAAAAGCCCATTGGACAAAAATATCCACAGTGTAGTAGAAGTGAATAAAGGTGATAGGTCAGAAAAGCAAAATAAACCCTGTGACAACTGTCTATTGGATTAGAAAGTTCTATATTGTCTTGTAACAAAGAAATTATTACTACTTTGAGCTGTGGCAAACTGCTTGCTCCTCTCAAATCTCAGTCTCTGAGACTGCTGTTTATCTGAGCTATAAATCATTCTTAGCCTGAAAATGGTCCCATCCCTTCATTAAAAGTAGCAACAATGATAAAATCCCTTCCAAAACCCCCATGAGTGAATTCTCACCCCTTCCCTGGCAGGATGGACTTCCCCATCTGGCCTTGGGGTTGGGATGGCTGGACTGGAGGAGCCAAATGAGAGGGAGCTAGAAATGGGTTTTGTGTATAAATACAGCTTTGACAGACCTGGTAACTGCTTTTTGGGGGGTTTTTTGTTGCTTTTTATCAGGAGAAGTTGTTCCTTAGGAGCCTTGATTGCTGCCTGCACGTGATGCTGCTCGCTCCAGGGGAGAGAACCTGGGTGCTGATGACAGGGACATGGTCCACGTGCCACCCCTGGGCAGTGCCAGCCACAGGTGAGTCCAAAACTGAGTTTTTGCAGGACAGCAGAGATAAAAACTTATGTGAGGGGTTTGTTTTATAGTGAATAACCATGTTACATAAAACCTCAACACCTGAGGGAATGTTGCATCCCAGGTGGAGCAGCTTCCCTGCTTGTGTCAGAGTCATCCTCTGGTCATGGAAATCCAGCAGCTCCTCCCAAGCTCTTCTTGTCTTTGTCAGACTCACCACAAAGTCCTGGAGAACAACTGCTGGAAGTTACCATGGACCCAAAAAAAAAAAAACCAAACAAAAACCCAAAATCTTTGTTGGTATGAAATGAGTATTTAGATGCTTGTGTTAAAACAAAGTAAACAAACGGCCTGTGAGCCTGTGAATATTCTTAATTGTAATTGGGCAACAGAACCCACATATTGAACAAACACCTCATAAATTTATTCACTTATTTATTATTTTTATTATTATAGTTATTTATTATTCCCACACACCCCTTAAAATTTATTTTATTTACCTTTATTCCCCCTCCCTAAAAGGTGCTTTTTTTAAGGTGATTTTGACTCAGCTAAGAGGGGTCTGGCAGACTTGGGTCCTTTTCCTCAGAAAAAAAGGGTTCTTGATTCTTTGTCTGCTGAAAAGGAACCTTTTCTTTTGCTGCTGTGACAAATCTTTTGGATGATGTGAGTTCAGGATTTAGAGGGAAGTCTTCAGTAATCTGCTATTTTTATAGTTCTATCCCTGATATTAAGAGGTCTGAATAGCTGACCTATTTTCTTCCCTGAATTTGATTTTTTGCATATTCTTTTGGCCTGTTTACTTCTGCTGGTTCATTTCCTGGGATACCCAAAAAAGAAATTTAGAGATTTGGGTTATTTTGGGGTCTTTTTATTATTCATATTTTTTTACCCAGTATTTTCAGAGAATCCCTGGCAGTGCACCCTGAATGAGTCCCAGTGTGCTACAGATTAAGATATCCATAGGTGGGAATTATTAAAAAAAAGCCCCAAAACAGTGCTTTGTGTGCTTGTTTTATCTTGCCAAGAAGCAAAACCCAAGGAATAAACAGGAAATCCTTCCCCTGCCACAAAATGAGAGCAGAATCCCCTCAGTGTGGATGTGATAATGCTGCAGTGCTGTTGTTTACTGTTGTTATCAGGGATGTTCTTGGCAGTGCTCTGGGGTAGGGAAATCCTGCAGCTTTAGCATAACTGGCTCTGAGAAGGTTTTTGGTTAATTTTAATGCTTTTTTGGAAAAATCAAGAGCTCTGTCAGGTGGGATTTCATGTCAGTGAAAGCAGTTTCTATGATTGTACAATGAAGCAATATTCAGCTGTGGTTAGGTTATTTTCCAGCTTAGGAAATATTTTCTCAGAGAACTTTTAATCTGATATGAGCCAGAAGCTCTTCTCACCTCTAAAGAGAAGGAAATCCTTCCTAAGGGTGGTGAGACCCTGGAGCAGCTTCCCAGAGAAGCTGTGGCTGCCCCTGGATCCCTGGAAGTGCCCAAGGCCAGGTTGGACTTTGGGGCTTGGAGCAGCCTGGTCTGGTGGAAGTTGCAGGTCCATTCCCAACCCAAACCATTCTGTTCCAGTCCCCCAGATGTTCATAACCTTGGCAAAACTTAGGATTCTCCATGAAAATTCCTAAAACTCCTTCCAGGTTGCCCCAGGGGTCTCCCATGCTCTGCCAGCAGCTCCTGGCATCTTGGAATGACAGCCACAAGTCTGGAACTGCTTCCAGGGCCTTAGACAACTCTGGAGCAAAACCCTTCCAGTGATGAGGAGCAACATGGGAGTGTCTGTCAATTCTTTTGCTTCTTTTTTGCCAGGGTCAGGATTAAATGTGTGAGATGGTATTTCTTGTTGGGACTCAGATGTTTATCAGTTCTTATCTCTGTCACAGTCTCACAAACCCTGAGTTCTGCAGCACTTCACTCCAACAAACTAAAAATGGAGCCCCATCTCTCTCCCTGCAAGGCCTTTGAAGGATCAACTGTCCAATTAAGAAATGACGTCGAAATTATTTTCACTTTTAACCCAATAACCAACCCACCCGTGGTTGCAATGGGGACTTTTTATCCAATTACACAAAACCACCCAAACCCATGGAGGAGAAGGAGGATGGTGAAGGTGAAGAAGGGAGAGGGAGAAGGAGGAGGAAGGTGAAGGAGAAGAAGGACCAGCCCCCCACCCCAAAACCCTCCACCTTTTCTTTATATCTATTACTGTATTCTAAACCCTTAAACTCTGAGTCTCCCACCCTGTGATATCACACACTTCTGTTCAAACTCCACACCCACAATCCCAGTTCTGTCATTCCATTTTGGAAGCTTCTCCACGGCCTCAGGTCAATGCAGTGTTCTCTTGGGGGTCAGTGCCTGGCAGCACAGAAATCTGAAATTCTCAGCAGCCAGGGGTCCAACCAGTGCCCTGCTGTGGAATCCTGGCAGAGGGACGATTTTCACAAGGTGCAGGTCTCTCTTTCCAGCTGCCCCATCTCAGAGAAGCCTCTGTGTGGAAAATGTCTTGGACACATCTTTCACTGGTCTTGCAGATCCCAGAAGCCCAGAATGGTTTGGGTTGGAAGGGACATTAAAAATCATCTCATTCCACCTCCTGCCGTGGACAGGGACACCTCCCACTGTCCCAGCCTGGCCTTGGGCACTGCCAGGGGTGTGGCAGCCACAGCTTCTCTGGGAATCTGTGCCAGGGCCTCCCCACCCTGACAGGGAACAATTTTCTCTCAATGTCTGACCTAAATATCTCATTTTTTAATGCCACAGACACCCCAGCAATATCAATGTCTAATAGCTTTGATGCTGTTTAATTTGCTATGTATTTATACCTGAAATATTAACATTTTACTGATGAAGTTGTGGTCATGTATTTCTCCTCAGAAGAAGCTTTGGAAGAGAATTTAAGTTCAAAGAACTGCTTGAGGCTTTTGGAAATAGTGAATGGTTTTGGTAAATAGTTTTTCTGCCTGTTCCTTCACTGTTTGAATGAAAAAAATTAGTCCAAATCCTCTGTCTAGGCTTTAGATGTAGTTTTTTATTGCTGCTTTTGAAGGTAATTTATTAAGACCAGTGGCTTTCCTGGGATTTGCAGGGGAATAAACAAAATAATTTACTTCCCCCCCCCCTATTTTTTTTAAGGCAGCATTTAATTAATTGCTTTTTAACTCTGCGTTTGAGTTAAATTGAATTAATTTAATTAATTGCTTTTTAACTCTGGGTTTCCATTCCCCCCCTTTTTTTTTTTTTCCTGCAACTTGTTAGTGGTTCCTGTGTAAACCCCTGAGGAGAATTTAGTGTTTGCCTGGGGGAAGGACAGGCTCCAGTGTTCTGGAAGCACTGGGCCTTATCTAAGGTACATGAAGTCCCTCTTCTCCTGGGCTTCAGACACAGCTCCCATCAGCAGTGATGGATGGCTCTGGAAATCAACCATAAATCCATTTGTTCCAGACCCTATTTTTAATCTGTGCACAAGTATTTTATTCTCTGGCCAAGGAGCAGGGATTTCTCTCTCTCTGCTGCTTTCTGGTAGCCCAAACTGGACCAGGGTCTGTGGGTTTGCTGCTAAATTCTTGTGGGATTTTGGCCTAATAATAGTATTTATTTAACCTAATATTTGGTTAAATAAATACTGCCAGACTGTTCATATGTTCTATAATGCTTATATGGAATTTTACAGGGTATTTCTGTGGTCTCCGTGGGGTCCTGGTGCCTCTAATTCTGTTATTTAATAGGGATTGGTTGGTCGTGCAAAATCAGTTTGTAGCAAGTGATAAACTCTGTGTAAACTTTTCATTTATTTATTTATTTGTTTAAAAACATTAACTACAGGGTTGTTCTGCCCTGCTCTTGGTAGGAACGCACGTGACCAGAGATTATTTCTGTCCAAACTTTTCAGAAAATCTCCAGGAATGGAGATCTGAGTCTGGGACAACTTTCCGTAGGCCAAGGATTAATAGTAAATTAAATTCAGGGAATTCCAGCTTGGAAGAGGCCTCAAATATCATCTGCTCCAGTCTTTCTTGGCATAAATAACCTGGGAACAAATAATTTATTTGTAATATTCCTTTCTGCAGCAGTACTGGGTTACTTTTCTTTACCCACATTTTGCTCTGCGGAGTTCCCAGATGCCCCTCCCTTCTTCACTGGAATATTTTGTGGTTTTGTGGCTGTAGCAGGGATGATGGCTCTTGTTTTCCAGAGGGGATGTGTTGGCCTGGCACAGGTGCGTTCCCAGCCTCATAGAGCTGTGAAGGTGCCACACCAACACCTAAAATGTGAAACCTGTGGAGAATTCCTATTTCTGTGCAGTAAGTCAACTCTGAGATTTGCATATTTATTTTTGGAAGACAGATTTGGGTTAATTTTTAAATCAGGAAACGTGATTTAGACTCGATCCTTTTGTTGTGGTTGTGTTACGCAGTGCTGAAAAACTCATTTATTTCAGGAAACAAAAGCAAAGCTTTTGGCTAATTTTAATTAGATGAACATCTAATATTCAATAACATTTTTTTCCTCTGTTCCATGCAGGTGAATAGCAGGAGGCAAACCATGGACACCCAGTTGTTCTCCCCATTCCTGGGAGCAGTCCCCAGTCCCCCCACGCCCCCAGAGCCCTCCAGCTGTGCAGGGACTGCCTGGGATGTGCTGAGGATGTTGGATCCCAAACTGCCTTCCAGGAGTGCCCAAAAAAAAGGTATCAGCATCCCTGCTGGGCCCTCGGGGCTTCTGGGTCACTTCTTGTGTTACAGAACAAATTGTGGGTATTTTTTTGGGCAGAGTTTCAGGCATCTCTGGAAACTCAGCAGATTTTCTTTGCTCTGTGGTGGTTATTACTGAGGTTCTGAAAAAAAGGTGTGTGTTGTTTTTTCCATCCTAAAACCAAGTAATGGTGACAGAATGTTGCTTTTTTTTTGGAGAGAAGTGGGTGATAGAGACTGACACAGCAGCTTTTGATCAGAAAATGCTCTTCTAATGAGCATTTCTAATACCTTACTGCATTTTTTGTATCATTTGCTTAGTAAGAAAGGCAAAATCTGAGGTGGGGAAAAAGTGGAGTTCACTGGCTCACAAGGTGCCGAAAAGTAACAATTAAAAGAAGATAATGGATTGCAAAAAACCTTATATTTTTCCTGATTTTCAGTGGGAAGCGTCAGAGTGATGTGTATTTTCGAAGAAAAAATCACACAGCTTTGGTGTCAGCTGTGAGAGTTAATTTGAAGCGAGAAATGGCAATTTACTGATTAAAATATGTAGTATTTTCTTAAAGCAGCCTTTGGATTGTTGCAAGGTAGCTTTAAAAAACAAAGCTATGGAATTAGGGTTAATCCATGTCTGCACTTATTCTGAGCCTGTGGATATTCAGAATTCCTTGAGGTCTCCCTAAAAAAGTAAAGTAAAGAAAAAACTTTGCTATTTGACCAAAACACAGAAAAGATCTGGTTATTAAGTATCAGTTCTGTACACAAAACATTTTCAAGAATCCTTGCACTTCTGAGCATCCTATATTAAATCCAGGTTCCTTAGAGAGGAAACTGAGCAGTCACGGGGTAAATGTGGGACTGAGTTAGAGGTGAAACTGTGGTGAGATCTGAAAAGCCAGCAGAGTGTTCTTTTCACTGATTTTCACATTGGCAAGGGATTAAAAATGTGATTTTTTAATATGAATTTTCCCCACGTTTTATGGTCTCTGTTAATGAGCAAAGTCAGTGAGCAGTTGTGTGGCAGCCAAGGGGGTTTGGGTAAGGTGGGACCAGAAAATCTCAGAGATCCTCAGGGACCCTGAAAGGTGAGGAGGGAAGTTTGTTGGAGCAAAATAATGAGGATGGAGGGAAGGAGAGCTTTGTAATTGGCTTGTGAGGAAGAGTCAGGAGTCATTCCAAACAACTCCATAAAAATCTAATCTTGCCCCTGAAGTAAAAAGTTGGGTTTGTTTAAAAATTGTTGAAAACCTTGGGTGTTTACCAGAAATATTTAGTAAAATTTTGAGCTGTCCAAAGGGGATTGAAAATTGGTTCAATTTAAATATAGATAACTTACATATAATTTTTTTTTTGAGATTAGCATAATAGGTTTTGAATTATTTGGCAGTAGGTAAATTAGAGTGCTCCAGACTTTGAGGATATTGATCCTATTTATGCTCTAAACAAGACAGTCAAGGTTTGGAGGAATGTTCATGAAAGTTGTTTTTGGTTTTTTTTCTTGGAAAGAGGAAAATTTTTGCTGCTTGCAAAGTCTCTGGTGAAACAAGAAGGAAAATAATTCTACTTCACTTGGGCTGTAGAATTCAGAAATGCAGGAAGGGATTTCTTTGGAGGGATGCTGAGGATACATTAAATGCAGAACTAAAAATACTGCTAAAATAAAGGTTTGATCTTCTTTATGCCTGTTTTGTTTAGGAGAAAACTTTAAGTTTTACTTATTTAAAATGTTTACTTTGGTCTTTTTTGCTTTTTTTGCTTTTTTCAGGGCACCAATAAATCTTTCTTACTCTGGCAATGGCCCTGATGTGTTTGGGTTGGTGTCGAGCATTTTAGAGGAGCCAAACAAGCCAGAGCCAGCTACAGATTGGTGAGTTTGTTCTGAGGGCTCTTACAATTCCTGTGCTGGTTTTTATGCCCATTGCCACACAGATATGATACACATTTTTAATTATTTCAGAGTTGAGTAATGACAGCCTTTCAAATCCCCTTAAAATGTGGAAGTTCATTTACTTCCATTCTATTCATTTACTTCATTTGCCAGTAAAAAAAAACAAAAACAACAATACTGAACTGTTTAAAATGCAATTTTTAAAAACTTTTCCATCAGCTTCACAGCATTTGAAGAGGGAAAAAAATATAATTAATTTTAACCAGTAGGGAGTTGACTGAATACAGGGGAATCTGAGATATTTAATAAATCCAAATAAAGTCTGCATTTCTGAACGTGCAGAATAAACAGTGTGGGTGGTGAGATTTCACAGAGCACTTGCTCAGCTGCAGTGGGGAATATTCCTCCTATTTTTGAGGAGAGCTGTGCATGGCTGCTCAACAATGTAACACAGGATGTGTGAATTATTTTAAAGCAAGAAATGTTTGAAATCCTGACGGGAGGTTGGCTTAACTCTCTTCCAGGAATTCTCTATCACGTTTGTTCCCCCCTGTGTGGGCACCTGATCTGGGCAGCAATGGGGAGTTCCCAGGGCTGCCAGCTCAGCACTGGGTCCAAAGCAAGGATTTTCCCAACCTGCTGGGCTCCAGCTGCCACCAGGAACCCCTACAGGAGCCTCCTGAGGTGGAGATGCTGCACAGAGGTTTGGGGGACCTTCAGCTCCTCGAGTCTTGGCTCTCTCCCCGTGCTCATCCCAGCAATGCCCCGAGGAACCCTGACAATTCCTCCTTGCAGAACAGCACCACAGCTCCCCAGGAAGGGTTTTCCTTCCCAAATGGGAGCTGGAACCAGCATTTGTGCACTTATGACCACGGGAGGTTAAATGGAGGTTGTGAAAAATGTGGGTCTGGTTTTAGCCCTTTTTCTCCTCGGAATAGGATGAAAGAAAGCCCCAGCGCCCAGAAGGAGTTTTGGAAAAGAGGAAAAGCTCTGAAAAACTATGCTCAAGGACAAACCAAGTATTCTCTTGATCTTTCCAATCAGCCTGGTGATAACTCTTGGGATAAAGTACCCCAGGACAGCCACCTGTTCTCTAAGAGATATGAGAATTTCCCAGCTGCTCACAAACTGCAGTCACCTGTCCACCCATCCCTTCATTTTTTCAACCCATTCCCTAAGGAAAATACATTTTCTGGAGGAACAGGCAGAAAACCCCTGGAAAGCCACGTGCAAAATGGCCATTCTGGCTTTACTTTGGGGGATGCTTTTAATAATAATAATAATGAGTGTAAAGTGAATATGGGCCCTGAGGAAAGCTCTCCTCAAGCAGCTGAATGCGATTTATCCGTGAAAAACGCTGTGCAAAATGGGAATTACCCCTCATACCAGGGGTGTGCGTGGCTGGATGGGAACAGTCTGGCAGCTGCTGCGTCTGAAATTCCATATGGAAAACAAATGGCAACGAGCCCCCAGTCCTCATCAGGGGTTTCCACCATGTCTGGGGGCTCTCCCACCCACCAGCCTTCCACACAGCCCTCCTTCTACTCCCAGCTCCTTCCCACCCTCCCTCCCAGGAAAGATGGGAGGTTACAGCCATCAAATGGAGTTTCCAGTCACTTGGGGGTTCCTCATTTCATCTCAGAGAGCCAGAAGGAGATGAGACCCGTTGGAAGGTCCCAGGAGGATGCTGGGGTGAGCAAGGACGGGCGGCGCCGCAAATTCCCCGACTGGCTCGGGCAGCGGAAAGCTGCAGGTGAAGACCCTGCTGAGAAATACCACAGGTTCCCAAAGAGGCAGAGCCAGGAAGGTGGCAGTAAAGATGACAGAAGAGGTAGAAGGAATTGGATCCCTCATTGGGGATCTACGGCCCCAAACCGCCAGCCCTCGCGCGCGTTTCCGAAGAAGCACGAGCAGAGCGGTGGCAGCCTGTCAGATTTCATCAGTCCTTCTCTGCTTCCTTCTTTCCCATTCATGTCTGATTTTAAACAAAATCCCAGCTTCCCTCCATTTAATCACCAACTGTTTCCACCAGCAAACACTTCCAGTTTCCCTCCGCCGCCGTTTCCACTCTCGGACCTCGTTGATCTTTTTCACTGCGACGACTTCAACCCCTTGAGTCCCTTCATGAGTGAGCTGTTCCCTGGGGAAATCCCTGCCCCCTGCTTTGCCTTTCCAGCCCCATTTAACAAGTTCAGGCCTCCCAGGAGCCGCAGTGGCCCCGCTAACGAGCTCCACGTCGGCCTGGAGGAGTGTCACGAGCAGTGGAGAGCTTTGGAGAAGGAGAGGAAAAAGGTAAAACACAGCTGGTGATGAGTCCTGATAAAGACTTGGCTGGTTTTAAGAAAGTTCTATGGTGTTTCTTCTTTGGTTTGTTGGGGATTTTTGGTCTTTTATTTTTTTGTTGTTTTGGAGTATTTTTTTTTGTTTGGTTTTTACTGTCTGTGAGACAGTCACAGCTTTCTGTTTTTTTTTTTTTTTTTTTTTCTTGTTGTAGTAAATCTCTGGCTATAGTAAGAAAGAAAATGAATAACTAATCTGGGCACCCTCTGTGTGTCTGTAGAGAAAAACCTACAATATTTTTCTTGTTCCCAAAGTGAATTTCAGTTTATGCTCTTCTTATTACGATCACTTTCCTGCTTCATTCTCACTCCCAGAACTGTTGGCAGGGGAAGGATCACACTGATAATGAGGGTATTGCCCTTGGTAATGAAACTCTGTGCTCCAAAGAAGCAGGAGGAGCTTTCCCGAGAGGAGTCAAATCCCTGAATTCCGTGCCAGGTCTCAAAAGATAAAATTGCCATAATCCCTGGTTCTAATTATGCACTGGGTGCTACTCCCATGTGTGTGAAGCCTCCTGGTCGCTGGATAAAGGTGTCTGAGCAGGCTTGACCTGGAAAGCCCCTTTTTCTTTCCATCATCAGCTGTGGGGCCTTGCTAATGGACTTTTGGAATTGTGAATGGAGGTGCCCGTGTTGTTCTCTCATGGAAGCCTTTGAACAAGACTCTCTCTGGCCTTCCAGGAATGCTCTGGAAGTGAGAAAGGGATGATTCTTGCTCCAGTGTTTGTCTCCTGTTCTCAGGCAGGATTTGGGACAATTAAGTCATTTGCAAAGACCCACTCATAGTTTTTGTCTCCTGCTTTTTCTTTCATCATGAAAGAAGGGTTGTTTATCCTCATACTCATTAATCAAAGGGGCTTAATTGACCCCCTGCTCTGGTCCATTCCAAGTGTTCCAGTTTTATCCCAGTGAGCTGCTCTGGGTTTCTCAGGGTGGTTTGTGGTTACAGAATAGAAACTGTTCTCAGTCCTCCAAGCCACAGCCTGGCTCCCATTCCTGCAGCCAAACCACATTCCTCAGGAGGGGATGACTGCAAGGAGAGACAAATCAATTCCCCTGGGATTTGATTTCATTCTCTCTACCTTGTTTAATCACTCGGCCCTTCCAGCTCTCTGGAACAGCCGCTTTGGGGTCACAGCTTACCTGTCTCCTTTCATAAACCCCACTTCTCCAGGGATCTCACATTTAAAGCATTTCCACAAGTTAAGAATTGTCTGCAATATTAAATGTGCATGTAGTTTAGTTAATTGCTTATTAAGTGTAATTCTTAATTACCTGGCGTCATTATGTAATTCCATGACCTTTCCTCCATCCATTTTTTTTCTGGATGCCTTTCAGGCTCCTCAGATGATGAGTAAAGGTGGAGTCAGCTCTTGTAATCCCTGTTAGGTCAGGACAGGGACTAAATAATAATAATAATAAGTAAATTATGATTAGTAATAAGTAATAATAAGTAAATAATAATAAGTAAATCAAAAAGAGGACTTCACTGCATACTTTCAGTACAAATATGCACAGTGTGAATGTGGACTTAGCCTTGCTTTGAACTGCAGTGCAGCACTTGACCCCTCTCTCCTGCATCCGTGGTACCCTGGAGAAGGAATGAGATAAGGAACACACTGCTAGCTGTGTCTTACTCAGGTGTCAGAATTTCATACCCAAAAATAGGTTTGGTGATGTTTAGTCACTGTGTTAGACCCTGGCTAAGCCACTGTTTCTCAGTGGAAGTTTGGCTGTTGTGTTAAAGAAAAAATATCTTCTGGGTTGGAGAGCTGGTTATCAGTTTATGTTAAATGTGGTTTTATCCTGATGCACTTGAGATGTGATTTATGCTGCTGCTATCACCTGTGTGGTTTGGTTTGTTTTGTTTTTTTTAATAATCATAATATGTGACAGTTGAGACAAGCAGTGAAAGGTGTTGCACTCAGAGAGAGAGAGAGCAGAATTAGAAAAATATTCCTGTAAGGAAGCTGGAGAGGGACTTCTGACAAGGGCAGGTGGTGGTAGGTCAAGGGAAATGACTTCAAACCAAAAGAGGGCAGGGTTAGATTAGATTTGGGAAGAAACTTTTGCTGTGAGGGTGCTGAGGCCCTGGCACAGGTTGCCAGAGAAGCTGTGGCTGCCCCTGGATCTCTGAAAATGTCCCAGACCAGGTTGGACAGGGCTTGGAGCACCCTGGGACAATGGAATTTGTAGCTCCTTTCCCAACCCAAATAATTCTGTTGCAAATCCACGTCCAGGGAGTTTGGGATTAAACCAGCAGTGGTTCAGCTTTTCCCTCAGGGAAAAAGGAAGGAGTTATTCCCTGTGAGGTGCTGAGGCCTGGCACAGGGTGTCCAGAGAAGCTGTGGCTGCCCCTGGATCCCTGGAAATGTCCCAGGCCTGGTTGGATGGGGCTTGGAGCACCCTGAGAAGATGGAAGCACCAGTGGAAGATGTTCATGGCAGGAGGTGGAATAAAATGAGCTTTAAGGTCCCTTCCAACCCAAACCACTCTGGGATCCTGTGATACTTGGGAGTATTTTTGTCAACACCCTCAGAAGCTGATTGGGCCCTCACTCTTCATCTGCCTGAAAATTCCCAACATGCCAAAACCAGATTGAGGATGTTGTATTTATTTCAAGCCATCACACTGACAAATTATTTCCCTTTCAGGCTGAGGCTGACCTTGCAAGGCACTTCCCAGGGCAGCCCAGCCCCAGCCCCGTGCCACGGCTCCCTGTGAATCCATCCCGCGTGGATCGTCTGCTCGCTGACCAGGCCCGCCAGCACGCCCGGGTACGCCTGCACTTCTCCTGGGATTTCTTTATTTATTCATCAACAAATCTGGGATTTGTTTGTTTATTCATCAACCTCAGTGGGTTTGGTGGTTTTGTAGTGGTTGTCTTTGGCCGAGAGTTGGAACTGGTGGTTGAGTTCCATGCTGCATGGATCGCCTGCTCACCAACCAGGCCTGCAAGTGTGCCTGGGTACGCCTGCACTCCGGCACTTCTCCTGGGATTTCTTTATTTATTCATCAACAAATCTGGGATTTGTTTGTTTATTCATCAACCTCAGTGGGTTTGGTGGTTTTGTAGTGGTTGTCTTTGGCTGATAGTTGGAACTGGTCGTTGAGTTCCATGCCGTGTGGATAGCCTGCTTGCTGACCAGGCCCGCGAGCGCGCCCGGGTACTCCTGCACTTCTCCTGGATTTGTCTGTTTATTCATCAACAAATCTGGGATTTGTTTGTTTACTCATCAGCCTCAGGGTTTTGTAGGTGGTTTTGTAGTGGTTCTCTTTGGTTGATAGTTGGAACTGGTTCACTGATAGAACTGATCAATGGCGCTCAGTGCTGAGGTTTAGTTGAGGTGTTGGGGCTTGGTTTGGGCTCTCTGGTCTTTAGGGTCTCTTCCAACCCAGTAATTCTGTGAACTGAAAAGGTCAGCTTTGGGGTGGTTTTTTGGATGGAATGGTATGTTGAGAAAATAGTCTTTTCAATTGATGAAAATAGTTGTCTTTTAAACTATGAAGATAGTAGTTTAAATTGATGAAAATAGTTGCCTTTTAAACTATGAAGATAGTCTTTTAAATTGATGAAAATATAGTTGTCTTTTAAACTATGAAAATAGTCGTTTAAATTGAAGCTAACCAGAGGTTAGTGTCTTGGAGTTATTGATAGAGAGGGAAGTCTAGGTTGGAGGGGTGTCATGTTTTTTGATTGCTTTCTTGATTTTCTTTAGGTTATGAAGTGATCTCTAGGAGTTAGGAGTCTTTTTGTGGATGATGAATACAGGACTATTTGTGGGTGTGATATGATTTTTTTTTTGTAATTGGTATTTTACTAAATTTTTAACAGTACTTAGGTTTTTCTTTGATAAAGGTTATTGATTAATTTAAATAGGGTTATTAGTTTTCTATGGTAGCTTTAGAATGTTGGGTTTTGACTTGATCTCTGTTAAAGGTCTGCTTCTAGTTTTGCTCCCCACTGGGACAGTACATCTTTCTTTTATATGGTCAGAGGTTCCTGTATAATGAAGGGATGTGCTGTTGCTGTTTGACATTTGTGAGGGTATTTACTAACTTTGGGAGAGAGGGAGGATTGTGGGAAATAGTAAAGATAAGAAGACTTTAAGAAAACTGTGAAAGCAGGCCTCAGGAACAGATAGAACAGAGAACTTAGAGGAGCTGCAAAGTCTGAAGGTAGAAAAGTTACAATAGTACAGGGAGCAAGGACATGAAACAATAGCTTGAGTTTTCTGCCAGGTGCTCGCACTGATAGGAAGAATGGAGAGGCTTTGTGGTGCTCCCCTGCACAGGAACATCTCCAGGACCTTGGAGCTGCACCTGGAAGCCATTCAGGTGACCCAGGCACGTCGGAAGGATGAGATTGGGAATGCTGCAAACCCCCAGAGTCGTGGGGGGCCACGCTGCAACAATGAGAAAGGTAATGCTGCCCATTCCTGCAGCCCTCAAAGCTTTTTCAGGGGTTTAATTGGGAGTATGTTCCACTTAAAAATGTAAATTTGCAATACCCAGCAATTCTTGTCACTTCAACAAGGAAGTTTGCAGATACACTCTTGTTACTTTTTAAGACTTTAAATTACTTTAAGTTCTATTGGGTTTTTCTTTTTGTTTTACTGTTACTATTTTAAAAAAATTGCCATTTTTTCCTCTTGAGTAGAAGACAACTGCAAAAACTCCTCAGTGACATTATATAACCATAAATTAGTTAAAAAGCAAAAATGTGCTCATTTTTAGTCAGGTAGAATTATTTCCTGGTATGGCTAAACTTTCTTTTCTCTTCAGCTAATAAAATAATAAAAAAATAGCCAGTGTTATGCAGAACAATTGTCTACCTTACCAAAATCACAAACCCACCAGGAGTGACGTTCCACGTTTCCCAAATTCTCTTGAAGTAAAGCCAGAATAACCTGTAGCAGCAGTAAATGTGGCAATTTATGGTTTGGGATTAAAGATCATATTATTTTTCTTCAGAAAATACCTGGGTCTCAGAACAAAAGAGGAATTCACTCCTTATTGCTGAAGTGAAGTGGACAGTGAGGTTTCTTTGGCTGTGGAATAGCTGCTCTTGTGATAACCTGGAAAGAGAAGCAAAACGTTTTGCTTTTGCAATTCAGGTGTCAAAAATTAAAATGTAAAATGAATGTAAAATGTCATGCCCTTAAAACAATAGTCCTATATTCAAACTGACTTTTAAAATAACTCCGAAAACTTTCATGTGAGTTTAATTCCAAGTGTGAGTCAGGAGTAGTAGGAGGAAGATTCTTGGCCAGGCAGGAGAGAAGTAGGACCCAGTGGTTAAGTGGATGACTATGATTAGATTTAATGCCAATATAGCATCTAAATATTGCCAGCACTATAAATTACAGCTCTGTCATCTGTTACTGTTAGTTATGGCATCAGCAGGTCCTGGTCCCTCCTGTTGAGTCACAGGTTTTGGTGAGACCCCCTCCTCTCCTGAATTCCCAGAGAAGTTTAGGAGCAGCTTGGTCCACTTAGTCCCAGATTTCACCAATGTTTCTGTCTGAAAGGCTGCAGTAGCAGCAGTTTTGGCTGGAAATGGGCAGGTTTGCAATCCCTGGCCTTGCAGGATTTGCAGTTGCAAACAAATCCCCTGTGGAGCTGCTTTAAGATTTCATTTCTATGTTTGAGCAGATCTTTGTACCTTTACTCACCCATCCAAAAATCGGTGTTCCGTCCTTCCTGCAAAATCAAAAAACTGCCTGCAGCCTCAGCAGACCAGTTTGCCCAGTGTCCACCAGCATTTTGGAGCCTTTTGCAGCATTTTGGATCCTTTTTGCACAGACAATTCCTGTGAGATGTTGCAGCTGTCCTTAGTGGTGCTGCTCAGCTGCTCCTGGAGTGCAATTTGCTCAGGGCTGTGAGTTGAACAAATTATTGAATTGAAAAAAAAATTAATGTGTTGGAGTTCTGGATGCTGGGAGTTTTAGACTTTGTGTGCTGCCAGGCACTGACCCCAAGAGAACACTGCATTTTACCTGAGGCTGTGGAGAACCTTCCAAAATGGAATGACAGAACTGGGATTGTGGGTGTGGAGTTTGGATAGAAGTGTGTGATATCACAGGGTGGGAAACTCAGAGTCTGAGGGTTTAGAATATAGTGATAGATATAAAGCAAGATGGAGGGTTTGGGGTGGAAGCTGGTCCTTCTTTTCCACCTTCTTCTCCACAGGTTTGGGTGGTTTGTGTATTTGGACAGAATAGTCCGTATTTTGGCCTTTGAGTGATTAGTTATTGGGTTCAAAGTAAAAATAATTGAGGTGTCATTTCTTAACTGGATAGTTTAGCCTTAAAAGACCTTGTAACAAGAGATAGTTGGCCATTTTGTGCCATGTTAATGAAAGGCTGCAGAACTCACTGCTGTGAGACTGTAACATAGATAAGAAATAAAGAACATCTATGTCTAAACATGAGCTATTGTCTCAAACATGAGCTATTGTTTCAAGTGCCTTCAGTCCCAACCTCAAAAGAGGTAGAAATGTTGGAACCCAGGACATTGCTCTGGCTGCCCTGGAGGACTCGAGATCCTGGTGAGGGCTCAGAGACCTTGGCACAGAGTCAAAACCACCTGTGCCTTTGATTTTAGCCCATGGAAGCAATTACCAACTTTGTGTGAAGATTTACAAGCCATGAGGGTTTGAGTAGAATGTTAGTGAATTTATCACAGGGTGAAAAAATTGAATTTTGGGGTTTTTTGGAATGGGGGTTCAAGAGGCAAGATCGAGGATTCTGAGCATGTTCTGTCCTTCTTCTTGTCCTCCATCTTCTGCTGGGATGGTGGCACTTCTGGATTGGTTTAGAGTAGAGCCAGACTGTCTAACATAGGTGATAGGTATTGGGGAGTTATGGTAAATAATGTACATGTAGTTTTTAGTATAAAAAGATAACATTGCCCTGAAGGTGGTCAGTGTGCCATGAGCTGACCTGCCAGACAGACCTCAGCAGGTCAGAGAAAGAATGTAATAGATGAGAGAAAATAAACAACCTTGAGAATGAGAGCCGAGGAATTCAGTCTTCTCCTTCGATCTCAGACTTGGGAAAAAGAGACTTTCCAACACCTTGGGGTCATCTCAACACCAGAGACCCCATCATAGAAAGAGAAACCAAAACCTGGCAGTAACATTTCCTGGCTTGCCCACTGATGAGTTTTCCCTGTTGTTGCAGATGTGCTGGCCCTGGCAGCTGCCCTGCGAGCCCTGGCCGGAGCGACGCGCAGAGCTCGCACTGCGCTCTGGTGCGCGCTGCAGCTGACCCTGCCCAAATCCCCTCCTGCTGCACCCGAAAACCAACAACTTCTCCTGCAAGAGCTTCGTTCTTCAAGCACAAGCAGCCAGGAAAAAAGCAGCCTGGAGCAGGAAAGCAGAGGAAGTGAAAAAGCTGAGGAAGAGAGGAAGATTTTGGAGTAATCGGCGATAATAAACGGAAAGCCGGGGATGGGGAGGGAAGGGCTCAGGTCCTGCCCAGCACCGCCAGAGATGGATTTCACTGGATGTCAGGAAGGGGTTGATTTAAAACAAAGGGTTAATTAAGGTGCCTGGTCAGTGCTGCAGTTGTGGTACTGTGATTCTGGTGTGGACAAGCGCAGCTTGTGGTGGTGGTGATGCAGTTGAGTGTGGCAGGTGTCTGCTGCTGAGGATTTTAATGTTCAGGGGAGCTGAACAAGAGCTGAGCTTTCCTCCTGTGCTTACCCAAAGCTCTGAGCCCAGCCAGGACCTGCGCAACCAGAGTCTGGAAAAACTCCATTCTCTTTTTTTTTTTCTTTTTTTTTTTTTTTTTGGGCTAATGAGACAATTTAGGATATTTAAAGGTACTCAATAGTCATTCAGGGTTTATTTTCATTTTTTGCACCATGTGTAGTTCTTTCCAGAGCCAAAGTGATCACTGAGTAGTTAGCACCCCATCACTGTGCCAGGAGCAATCCACGCTGCTGTGGTGGTGTTTTTTGGGACAGGTTATCTCTGTTTGACAGGAATAATCAGTGTTCAGTGCTGGTTTTGTGCTGCCAGTTCAGTTTCCTGCAAAACCAGTGTGAGCTGAGCTTTTCCATAGAATTGCCCACTTTGGTTTTTCCACTAAAAAAGTGGATTTTTGTAGCTTTGCAGTGTGAACTGCGTGGAAGTGCACATTAGCAGCTGTTAGAAAACTTGCTCAGGAATAGAAATTAGATTTATTGGTTCCTCAGTGGGGTTAAAACCAATAACAATATAACATAGAATGCACTTACATATAAAAAACCTGTTATTTTTTACTAATACATGTTCATGGTACTATCATTTTTTTCAGACACATTCCATATTTATTTTAATGCCTTCATTGAATGTTTATTTTTAAAATCTATTTTAGTAATATGATGTTAAATATTTTGCCAAATCTTCTGAATAATCAGATTTAATGATTTACTCAGGAACTCTGTATATTATTATATAAATATACACGTGGTACATTGGGGTTTTTTTGGGAGAGGGATGTTTGCAAAATATTTACACAAAGCTAATTATGTACTAGGTTACCAAAGCTCTTTCAATGATTTTTTTTTTTTGGTGTGGAAGGTTTAATATATTTAATTGCTGTTAATTAGTCTCCATTGTGTGGCTTAGACAATCAGAGTGTGGTTGTTCAGGGTGAAAACTAGTACAGAATTATTAATCCAAGCTGTGATCTTAGGGCATTTAGGAATATTTTAATGCTTTAACAACTGTCTTACTGTTCCACAATCTAACATGTACTGATAATTGAGGTTCTTAAGTATCAGGATATTAATGAACAGCTTTGGAGTGCAGTTCTTGGATTAAAAGTGAATTAAGTTGGGGATATAAGCAAAATTTGAAGGACAAAAATGAAGATTTTTATGTCATGTGGTGTTCAGTGTCAAATTTGACATTTTTGTGGGCAATTATAGAACTGTTCACATGTATATTTGTACTCGCAAAATTGTTCCAAATGCAGTTGTGTAGTTCTGGATCTGTGGATGTTCCTAGAGCAGATTTTCTCTCAGTAGTGCCATCCTTAACTCTATTGAGGCGTGGAGATTTGTAGCTAAAATTTACCCAGCCCTCACTGTAATCCACTGAGTGAAGTTTAAAAACAAAAGTAGATAGAAATCAGATCATGAGTATAGCAAAATTATGGTTTTCCCCTTAAAAAAGTGAATTCCTCTTAAAATATTATTTCAAGCCTTAGCCTAAAAAACAGGTAGCAGAGTTATTTTAGTGTGTTTTCTCTCTGTGTACATGGAATTTATTTGCACAAACTAATTTAAGAAGGGTCAATCTGCATTTGTAAAACTGATTGTGCTGCACAGCTTAAAAGTGGAGTTTGTAGTTTTTCAGTTCCTGGGTGATTTGGGGGTTTAATTACCCAAATTTAAATTAATTTACCATTGCTGTGCTGACAAGAAATCAGAATTTCAGTGTCTGGATGTTGGGGTTTTTTCTGTTTACACAACCCAGGGTTGTTTTGTAGTGGTGAATGTTTAAGGTACAATTGGTTCTTCTTGCACTACTTAATTATTGTGTCAATTAATGATCTTAATTAGCTGGTAGTTAATGTGCCTTTAACAACCTCATTTTTCCAGTGTGTTAAAAAGCTGTGTGGTCACTTCTGATTCCAATTTCTTTTTAAAAAATGGCATTTTAAAGGGTTGCACGTGACTGCAATCAGCTCATACTGTTAATTATGTTAATTGCACTCAGGAGCTGCTGCAGGTTGGGTTCCTGAAGGAGCTCTGGGCTCTGGAATGTCCCCCTGGGTCATGTGCTGGGTCAGGTGCTCCTGCTCGTGCCCTACAAATGCTCCTCTTTCACTTGGCCTCCCTCACTTTTCTTCACAAAAACTCCAGCTCTGCAAACAAAAATAAGGGTTTATTTAAAAAAATAAGTTATAAGAATCTCTTTTAGTGCCCTTTTCTTTAAATGGGTTGGTTATGGACAGCATCAGACCTAGAATGAGTTGTCTCCAATTTCTAATTTCAGAATGCTCCATTTCTGTTGCTTTATTACAAAACCTTTTGCATTTTAAGGGGAAAAAAAAAAATCCACTTTATTTTGTAAAAACACCTGGAGTTGCAGCAGCTCTGTCAGTCAGAACATCATTTTTGCTGCCTCTTGTTTAATTTGGCAGCAAGGTGCAAATTCTGCAAGTCTTGCACCGAGTTTTTGGTGTGAATAAGCACAAGTGTAATGCTCGTGGCTTTAGGGATTAATGGTATTCACATTTTACTGACTTCAGGGAAAGCAGAATTGAGGTTTTGGGTCACATTTAAGCCAAAGAGGTGGTTTAGGTTTGGAGTTAGGTTTTGTGTTTAGAGAGAGGAAAAAAAAATCCTTTTCCTCCTCATTTTGAGAAGCTATCAGGTAAAATTCAGTTTATTCCCTTTTTTTCCCACCTCCACCCCTGCACTCAGCTTTCATGAGATTTAATTATTTGGGGGTTTTTGCCTGTTTTGATTTATACTTTCTAAATTTTGGGGGTGAGCTAAAGAAGGTGGCAGAGTTGTAGCCAGTCCTGGTGGCAGGGACACTGGATTGGTCCTCTTGAAATAAACTGAACACTCAGATGTTCCTTTTTGAGCCAGGGTTATTATCAGGAT
Source organism: Calcarius lapponicus (assembly GCA_039654755.1). Lineage (NCBI taxonomy): Eukaryota > Metazoa > Chordata > Aves > Passeriformes > Fringillidae > Calcarius > Calcarius lapponicus. The sequence goes on along the minus strand of CM077464.1, from coordinate 12,354,878 downwards.
GCTTTTTGATAGTTGCTAGTGAATCTTTAATGCTTTAAAATCCCAAATTGATAGTCCAGTACAACATAGACTTAAGGATTACAATTATTTCTGTATTTTGTGTAAATAACTGAAGGTTTTGGGTGATTCAGCCTCATTAATTCTCAGAAGGGAGGCCAGCAGCAGGGAACAACTCTTATTTTTTTTTACTTTTATTTTTTAACTCATTATGTTTTTTTTCTGGTTCTAGGTTTTGTACCTCTGGTTTTTTGTACCCACAGGGTCCCTCTGGCAGTTCAGTTGCTCTGATGCTATTTCTATAAACTAAAACTCAGAAATTGCTTTTAATTTGTTATTTCCATTAGAGCAGCATGCAGGGAGGTTATTTAAGTTCACGCTGCTTGTTTTGCTGTGGCCTTTTCAGGAGTGGGTGACTTGAATTCCCAAATTGCATTTTTATCCTTTTTAAACTGAATATTTTTCTTTGCTGCTGGAATTTGCCACCAATATTTTTGTCTGTACCTGGGTATGCAAAATTTGGGAATGATTTGCCTTAGCCAGAACTGCTGCTCTGGTTCATGCTAAGTCTCTTACAGTTATTTCTTTTGAAGGAAATCAATGTTTTAAGGTGGGGATTTGGTGAGTCAGAGGTTTAGTGAGGAATTTCTGTTTGCAGAGCAGTGGAGATAAAAATCTGTTTATTTTTTATGACAGATACACAAAGATTAATAGTGTCTGTATTTTAATGTTACTATACCAGGTTTTTCCATTTTTCCAGAGCCCAACTTCCTGGCATTGTCTTTGACCTGCACCCCTTTTATGGGGGATAAAAAGGGAATTAAGGAGCCCAAATTCCAGTGGAGAATTCTCTTCTTTTGCCTTCCATGGGCAGGGAGAACTTGAGGGACCCGGAATCTTGGCTTGAATCAAGATTATTTTCCCCACTGGATGCTGGCAGGGTGCAGATTTTGGGCAGGGTTGGTTTCTTCCTGCCCTGTTCTGGTGGCCAGCCTTCCTGCCAGGTGTGTTTTTATTAAATTGAGGGGCCAGGACAGGGTTTGGGGACAGCTGGGCACGGGGTTGTCCCTCTAGGATCAGGGTCAGCTCCTCTCCTGGCAGGATTTCATTGATTTATCATTCCCTGTGCAGTTGATATTTTCTAGACTTGGGAGATGGCAAAGAGCAAGGAGAACTGAGCACAAGTTGGGTTTGGTTGTGGTTCATGTCTGTCCTTCCTCCAGGGGCAGAATCCACCTTGGTTCCATGGGACATTTACTAAATCACCATTAAATCTTAGCTCTGATTCTGCAGGAATTTGGATTTTCTTTTCTTGAAATACTGTAAAATTATGCAACAAACAGACCTTAAGCCTATATGTTTATTTTTTTAAAAAAATTCTATTTTTACCTGCTCTGGAAGCTGGGTGTTGGAATTTTTTTTTTTTTTGGCCCATTCTTTGATTGAGAGCTGCAATTTTCACAAATGCTGCAAGGTGGCACAGCCCAAAGCAGTGGGGTTTGGGGATTTTGTTCTTTCTATCTTTATTTCTGTGGCAGAGTATGTGCTCTTAGCTGCAAAGCTAAACGTTAAATTCCTTATTGCCACCATGTGCTACAGATATATTTATTTCTTTTTCCTAATGGAGTCATTAAAGTGGAGAAACTTTTGAGTTATTGATTATTTGGTGTTTGTAGATTGAACGGGAGCAGGGAGCGCTTCCCATCAGTCAATATGAGGGCAGTTGGCTGTGGAATATATATTTTAATTATTATTTTTGAATGATTGGGCTGCTGACGAGCTGAGTGTGGCCCTGCTTCTATTGAAGGCACAGCTTTTAAGAGATTTCCGTCTTGATTTGCCTTTGTTGCTTTGCCTTGAGTTCAGGAGCTCATTAGACACAAGCTCAGTAGCTCACCTTGAACTTTTATCAATAAAATCTGGAGGGATGAGCTCCCAGCCTCTTTTAGGAGGATTCTTGGAATGAGCCTGGATAATTTTGATTTCTCTTAAAGCTGAGGAATGTACCTGATGCAGGAACTTGGGGTTTTCTGGGAATTTTTGCACCTTGTTTTTCCCTGTTCTGCTTTGAGGGAAATGGAGCCTTAACCATGCTGAGACCTTGATTTATTATTCCCTGTGCAGTTTATCCATGGCAGTCACCAGCACTTTTTGGTTTTTTAGTTTTTTTTTTGTTTGTAGCACTTGAGATGTCTGATTTTTTTTTTAATAATTTTTTTTTTTTGGTAGAGAACTGCTTTGTAATTTTCTAAAATAAAATAATAACTTTGCCAAGCAAATTTATCAGTGCTATAGAATGGAAGGTCCTTATTTTTCTTCATTAGCAATACTTTAATCAAAGGTGCAAAATAATGTGTTTAATGTAAATGTCTGTGCTGTTAGAGATTGGAAATATATTGGGTTAGGAGTAACTTCTAAACAAATTGAGGAACTAGAGTTATAAATCCTCTTTGCTTGTTGCCAAATGAGCTTTAAAAAGGAAAATATTTGCATATAGTGTATGAAAAAAAAAGCACTGGTTAGAGAGAGAATAAATCAGAATAAAAATCATTGCCAGACAAAGATTGCTTTGTTTTTTACTGAATAAAACACAATTTGTTTATGCACTATAGTTACTTAATGAGCATAGTTTTTTCACAGAATTGGGCTGTTTCCAATATATAGATGGGAAAAATAAGTTTCCTTTTATTTTTTATGACAGATCTACAAAGATGAATAGTGTCTATATTTTAATATTCCTGTTTGGTGTCTGAAGTGTATCATTTGTCTGTGTGTTGGTCAAACTCATTTCCTTAAAATATCCCATTTTGCACTGCTAGTGAAATATTACTGAAGGAGATTTTGGTTGGGCCCAACAGAAATATGTGAAATTATAACTTAGCTGAAAAAAACTTGTTGATTACGCAAGATTTTAATCATTAATCAATTTAGGCTTATTTAAGTGTTTGTGTAAAACAACTGTGGATGTTTGAACGCGGCAAAAATCTTACTTCTACCTCTTGTGTAACTTCCTTAAAATTCCCCTTCACAGATGTGCTCTGATGCCACAGGGTGTTGTGCACCTGAACTTGGGAATTCCATCTGCTTTTCCTTTTGTTTTATTTATTTATTTTTAACTGTGGAACACCAGGATGCCTTGTTATGTCCACCTGTGCTGAACTGATGGGGTTTGTCACATGTGTGAGTCTTCAGAAACAGGAGAATTCCGTAATAACTCATGGCCAGTGTAATTTTCTGGTATTTTCTATGTATGTGGTTGGATTCCTTTTATTTAAATAATCACCTGTGTTGTGTGGATGTCCCTAATAAATGGTGACAGCTTGTTTAGATCCACTCACACTGTTTTTTTCTCAGCTGCTGAATTTCAGTTTGGTAATTCTGCCTTGAATTGACCTGTTCTGTGTTCATGACAGAAATTAAAATCCTTTGTGTTTTTTGTGACTGGTTTGATTGCCTTAATTCTGGAAGAACTGATTGCCCTGATTGTGTGGAAGTTTGGGCAGTTGTTGAACTTGGGGCTGGGGGATCTCTTGGATCACACAGAAGATGCAAATTTGCATCAGGTAGTTGAGAATAAAGGGAAGAGTTTAGGGAGGACCTCAAGGGATGTTATGGGGGAATTGGGATGAATTTAGCATTTTTCTCAAAATAAATTGACAAATGTCCTAGATCTGGTTTTGTTGGCAGAGATCTGAAGCACAAGTCAAGAATTGCACAACATTTGGCTGGTTTGTCCTGTGAATTTGAGTGTGATGTTCTAAACCTCGACTGGGAAAAGTTCCTTGCTTTGGAGTTTAAAAATTTAAAAGCATTTTTTCTTTCCTGATGACAGAAAAAAATAATTGATTGTTTTTCATTGGTAGAGAAGTTATAAAACTTGTTATAAAAGTTATAAAATTGTGCTTTGGATAATCTCAAGATGTAATTTTGAGGTGTTTCCATCTTCAGCTGAGCTGTACACATCAAATATCCCAAATGATCCCTTCTGAGCAGGTTTCTGGTGTTGCTGCTGATTGGACACGTGTTTTATAAATGAATTTTGGAGCCCCTGCCAAGCAGCCTCCTCTTTTTTCCCCTTCTTTTGCAGAGAGAAGGGGATTTCCAGAGCAGATCATGACAGAAACATCCCTTCCCTGGGGGGCATCTCTGCTTTTATTTGACTGCAGCTTGGTTGCTTTGATACTTGTTCCAAAACACCTGTGATGGAATAAATGCAGCTATTTTAGTGGGGCTGTGCTGGCAGCTTGTGCCTGTGTGAGATATTTTGGAAAGCAGGCAGAGGGAAATGTGTTCTTCCCAAATCAGTCTGAAAACATTCAGTGTTTTACATTCATTTTTAAATAATATTCATCAAAAGTGTTCTAAATCCAAGTGTTTTTGATAGGCTGGGCTTTGTGAAGCTGTGAAATCCAGTAGTGCTGTTCTGATTTGAATAATAGTGCCATATAAAAGCTAAAATCTGTGTTTCCACACTACCAGCTCCTTCCACTTACTGAGGAGACCTTTGATTTGGAGCTGATGAATCAAGTTGCTTAAATAAATATTTAGTTTAAGAGTGTTGGGTTGCAAAAGCAGGGAATTTAGATAAATGGGGGAAAAAAATAGTTTCTGCTGTTGCTTATGGTACAGAATTCCCAGATCTTTGTGCCTTGGGTGGGTCATGACTGAAGGAGCTGTGGGGGCATTCTGACCTGCAGAAAGAATTTATGATAACACAGATCTTGAACTTTGCTGACAAATGTTGGTTTGGGAGATGCAGATGGATTTCAGAGCTGTGAGAAGTCACTGGGTCAAATCCCAGACTGGTTTTGGGTTGGGAGGGACCTTAAAGCTCAACTTGTTCCACCCCTACCATGGCTGGGACGCCTCCCACTGTTCCCAGAGTGCTCCAAGCCCCAGCCTGGCCTGGGATAATCAATAATCTCATCAATAATTAGAAGATGCAGTGTCCTCTGGTGAGCTTTGAAACTCAACCTCTGGTGCATTCCCAGTTCTTCAGCTGATCCTCTCCTGTAAATCCCCAGTTTTCTCCTGTGGGAAATGGATTTGCAGGGAATTCTCCAAGCCTGGCAGAAGGCTCACACAGTGTGTGCATCTGTGTGCAAACCTTGAGATGAGAAATGCTGACTTGGAAATGCCATGGAATAGGACAGACATTGCTGAGAGAGAAATGGAACCAGGAACAAGTTTCAAAGGGTGGTCTTGCAAATAAGACTGGATACTTTGGAGAAATAGAACTGTGAAAGATGCATTGTAGTGAGACCCATGAGGGGTAATTTTAGATGATTGGCTTTGAGGCATTTACAGCATGGTGTGGCTAAAGCCAAGAAACACTTATAATGTATTATAATTAAATAATAGCTTCTTATTATAATAACATAAATTATAACATCTGTATTGTCTCACCCTTCACAGGAGACTGAAAATGGAAAAAGACTTTTAAAATACCCCTCAGTTGCCCCAGCTCTGGGTCAGAAAAGGGCTGAATCCAACATCTCCCTCCCAGGAGCTGTTCCAGATATCTCTTCTTGCTGTGCTACAGAACCTGTTGAGTGACAGTGTGGGGGGATAGAATGTAAGGAAATAGTGCAGAAGGCAATCTGGCCCTTGAGGAGCTGCAGCTGTGCTAATTACCAAAGATTAGGAACAGCCCTGCCCTTAACAGGCCACAGCTGTGTCCAATGAGGCCGAGTGCTATAAAGGAGGGGGTCTGCTGGTTGAGGGGAGAGTTGGAGTTTGTTGGCTGTGCTGTGAGGAGATGCCCATGAGAAATCACCAGGAAGGTATGGGAGCTTCCCAATGACAGAATTCCTTTTGTTCTTTGTGGGTCTCAGGGTGGCTTCAATTCTTGAAGCAAATAGGGAAGAGCTCAAGGTCTGCTGGAGTTTATTCAATATAATTGTAGCAGTGTGACCCTGAGAGCTCAGGGATTTCCCCCAGAACAGGAGGGACTGTAATCACTGAGAATTGAAAAATAAGATAGGTGATGATGTATCAAGAAGTTTAAACAGAAATGAGAGGGGGTTTAGAAGATTAGCTGAATTGGTGGGGTGTTGCTTTCTTCATTCTGGAATCCATAAATCTGTTTTCAACAGATGTCTAACCTGTTGTGAAGGGGATTTTAATGGAAAAGATGGATTTGTTATCCTGGTAGATCCCTGGCACTGCAAAGGCTGCAGGCAATTCCATTAAAATTCAATGTCCAGAAGAGCAAACAGCTCTTTAAGAGGGATTGAAGAGAAGAAGTCACAGCTATAAGTGGGAGAAATAAAATCTGGCTCATGTCAAGGTTTTTTATCAGGGTGCTCAAATGAATGGTGTCACCGGGAAGAAACAGGGATGGAGATGGGTCTGGAATTCACTCTTGAGTGTTTGTTCAGCCTTCACAAACCTTCACAGAGTGACTCCACTCTTCTGGCATGTCATGGAATACAAGAATGGTTTGGGTTGGAAGGGACGTTAAAAATCATCCAGTTCCACCCCTGCCATGGCAGAGACACCTTCCACCATCCCAGGTTGCTCCAAGCCCTGTCCAGCCTGGTCTGGGGCATTTCCAGAGATCCAGGGGCAGCCACAGCTTCTCTGGGCACCCTGTGCCAGGGCCTCACCACCCTCAGAGGGGGGAATTTCTTCCCAATATTGCATCTCAACCTGTTCCCTTCCAATCTGCAGCCATTCCCCTTTTTCTCCCAGAACAGGTCCCTGTCCCAAGTCCCCCTCTCAGCCCTTGGCAGTGATGCTTGTGATGTTCTTCTCCTGCTTGTGATGTTCTTCTCCTGCTTGTGATGTTCTTCTCCTGCTTGTGCAGCTCTGCTGAGCTGAGAGAACTCTTTTCCCCCTGTTCAGCAGAAGCATCATTTATCACAAGCAAAGTTGCATTTTGCTTTAATCAGAATCACTTCAAAATTCAGGCAGAGTATCTAAGTTGGATTTTAAAGACAACTTCTGGCAGCACTTGTGAAGCAAAGCTAATCTGGGGTGTAAATGTGTGAGAGTGAAAGCTTTCCTGGGTGCTTAATCGTCTTGTAAATGATTGGTTTGTGCTCCAGCTGAGGAACATTTAAGGGCTGAATTCTGTTGTGATGTGGAAAGAAATGGAATTGCCTTTCTAGGATTATAAATCCATTGTGCAAGCAGTTTTTGTGTTTTTCAAGTGTGGATGTGCATCTCTTTGGGATGTAATCGCACTAAAGATCTGTGAGTGACACTGACTACAGCCAACAGTTGTATAAATAATGATATAAATATCCATAATTAGATGAATGGGGCCCTTTGAGGAGAGCACACTTGAATAAAAACCTTGGTTGCTTGCTCCTTCTCTCTTTCCTGAGGGATCTTTGTCTGCCTTCCAGAGGGTAATGGAAAAAAAAAACCAAACAACAAAATATTTATATCAAGTTCAAATAATGTAAAAAATAATTCAAGGTCATTTTCAGGTAAGCAAAATATTTAAAATAGTTTTATTAATGTAAAAAATATTTCAAGGTAATTTTCATGCAATTAAAACATTTAAGATAGTTTTATTAATATAAAAAATTAAGGTTGTTTTCATGCAAGAAAAATATTTAAGATTTGTTTTATTAGTAAAAGCAGCCTGGTTGTCAGATTTTTATCCAGATTTTCCTTTGTGTATCAAGTCTTTATAGCCCCTTTGCTGACAATGTCCCATCCCTGACATACTGAGCTTTTCACAGAGGCACTGCTGGTGGTGGGATTGTACTGGGATTGATTGGATTGTACTGGGATTGATCCCTCAGAGGTGCTGGAAGAATTTAGAGCTTGAACAACTCTATTGGCTTGTCCAGGGTGAGTCACAAACAGGATGTGCACTCAGTTTGGAATTCCCTGGAAAGCAGAACTCACTCAATAACAATGTGGCCATGAAATCTTTATTTTTGGGTAAAGCAGTCACTGCCACTGGTCGTGGGGTATTGGCAAAAAGGGAAATGGTTTCTCTGCTGATTCCCAGAATGGCCAGGTTGGAAGAGACCTTCAACGTCATCAAGTCCAACCCAGCCCCAACAGCTCAACTCACCCCTGGCACCCAGTGCCACATCCAGGCTTTGTTAAACACACCCAGGGATGGGGAATCCACCACCTCCCTGCAGCCATTCCAGAACTTTATCACTCTTTCTGTAAAAAAACTTTTTCCTGATATCCAGACTGTGGCTGTTCCAGGTGTGGGTTTCTCTGTGTCAGGATTGAGATGTTATTTCATGTTCACACTCAGGTGTTTATTATCTCTTATCAGTAAAACAGTCTCACTGCTGGGAGTTCAGCAGCTTTTCATTAGAAGGCACAAAATGGCCAACAATCTCTTGTGCCAAGGGCTTTTCAGACTAAACTATCCAATGAAGAACTGACACCTGGATTATTTTCCCTTTTAACCCAAGAACTGATCTCACAGAGCTGCAATGGGGACTTTTCTGCCCAATTACAAAATGCCACCCAAACCCATGGAGGAGGAGGAAGAAGCAGCATGAAGAAGAAACCCAGGATGACACCCTGTGCCCTCCATCTTGCTTCCATCCACAACACACTAAAAATCCCAAAAACTCAATTTCTCACCAAGTGACACACCCACACTATAATCTATTTCACATTTTTGTGCATTCCAGTCCTTTTTGAAGTCTGGGAAACTTTCTCCATGGATGAGGGTCAAAGTCAGTGCTGCCCTGGGGGTCAGGGCAGCCCAGAGCAGACAGGGAAATATTCCCAGTGCCCTGGGTTTGCACACCAACCTAAACTTCCCTTGGCACAGCTGGAGGCTGTGAGCTCTGGCTGTGTCAGTGCTGCTGCAGAAAGAGCCCAGCCCCAGCTGAGCACAGGCCCCTTTCAGGAGCTGCAGAGAGTGATGGGGGCAGCCCTGAGTCTCCTTTTCTCCAGGCTGAGCACCCCCAGCTCCCTCAGTGGCTCCTGATGATCATGATGGTGAAGGGTGAGCTGGAGAGGCAGAGTGGGATGAGCTGAGTCGCTGGGCAAGGGCTGGGCACCATTTGGGATGAGGGAATGAGGCCATTTTATCTGTGCTGACACACCTTCCTTAGCTGGAGCCCGGGAAGGGATGGATGAGTGTGACCATGGAGCACCCACGGTGCTGCTTCAGCACCTAAAATTGGACATTCTGTGCAGGTAACTCTGAAAGGGACGAAGCTTCTTGAGTAAAAGACACTTCAAAAGGCAGATCAGCTCCAGGCTCCTGGTGTCTTGCTCTTGGCTGAGTGGTTTTTTAACATGGGGCAGGTTGGATTGGGCTTGGAGCAACCTGGGGTAGTGGAGGGTGGAAAATGAGGTTTTTAGGGCAATTTCTGACCCAAACTACTCTGGGATTCTCTGTTGGGATTTTTGTTTGTTGTTTTGTTTTGTTTTGGTCACTTTGTGTGGGAATGTTGGTTATTAAAAGCTAGAAAAGTACTGTGTCTAGCCTTCTGATCTGAGTTTTTGCACCTGCGAAAATACTGTGTCCTTGGACATCTCTAAATGTGATAACAGTGAATCAGAGAGACGTGAGAAAATGGAATGCAAGACTGAAAGAATGAAGAAGAGTTGATGTTTAGCTTAACAAATAGAATGCTTAAGTTACAGAATATACATGAGCTTATTAACACTATTATAAAAGTATGTAACCTGATCAATAAATTGGAGACTAATGATCATCAACCCCTAAGATGTGCATGTCACCCCTTTGCCTTCCTCAAATGGTAACCCTTCCTTAAATAGTGTATTTCTCCTTAAATAATGACTTTCTTTTTACAGCTTTGGTTTTTTTGAGGTTTTTTTGGGGGGGGGGGTTTCAGTGTTTTTCCACGTATTTTTAATTTTTTTCAGTTTTTGTGTTGGTTTTTTGTTTGTAGTTTTTTTCCTTTATGCTGTGATTGTTTATTTGTTTGTGTTTTTAAATAGAATTATTTCTCAGGTTGTCCTTTCCAACCCAAACCACTCTGGGATTCTCTGGGTTTTTCGTTTGGTTGGTTGGGTTTTTTTTTTTTTGGGGTATTTTTTTATTTTCTTGGTGTTTGCTTGTTTCAGGGTTTTTTGTTTTCTTTTTTTGTTGGTTTTTGTTTGCTTTGTGCAGTGATTGTTTATTTGTTTAGGTTTTTAAACAGAATTTGTTTGGGTCCTTTCCAACCCAAACCACTCTGGGATTCTCTGTTTGGATTTTTTTGTTTTGAGTTGCTTGGTTGGTTTTTTGGGGTATTTTTTTTAATTTTTTTCAGTGTCTGTTTGTTTGATTTGGGTTTTTTTGTGTTATTTTTTGTTTGTGGCCTTTTGTTTGCTTTGTGCTGTGATTGTTTATTTATTTGGGTTTTTAAATAGAACTGTTTCTCAGGTTGCTCAGAGCCCAATCCAACCTGGCCTTGAACCCTTCCATGGGTGGGGAGTCCACATCTTCTGAGGGCAAAAATACATTTTTATACCAAATGTTGTGTTTTTCTATGGCAATTACACTGCCCTCAGCACAAAAGAAGTTGTAAAATGTGTATTTCTACCAGCATGAAATTCATTTTTTTCCTGTAGGAAATAACTTGGCACTGGGAGAGACTTGTGGACAATTTTGGATTGCGGTGCAGAGCTTTATTTGTTGTGTAGTTATCGAAGGTTTAATGCCAAAATGGAAGGATTGGCCCAACAGAACCACACAAATTTTGCCATCAGAGCTTTATTTTTATTGAAAATCTGATTTTGGCAGAGGCTCTGAGGCTTCAGCCAGGCTTAGACTTCCACCAACCCAAAATTCAGGAAACGTTTTTATAACCTTTCATTTAATTTTTTTTTTAATTTTTATTTTTTCAGTCTAGCTCTTAATGCCAGGAAAATGTTGCTCAGGTGCAGCTCTGGGAAGATTTGGGGATTATTGGGAAGCAAAGGTGGGTTTGGGATCAGCAGCTCCTCAGTTGTTTTGAAATGGGCAAAAATCCATAATGGGATGCACTAATGTTCAATTATCTCCAAGCATCCTGACAAAATGTTTGGGATATACCAGGGTTAAAGCACAGCAGGAATTTTTAAATTTTGGTATTTTATTAGCAATGTAGAAAAAAGTTTAATGTTAAGAGCAGAGAAGCTCAGGAAAGCATAAAATAGAAAGGAAAATTTATAAGATTTTTATGGAAGCCTTGGCAACGTGTTTCACTTCAGCCTTGTTTGTTCAATTTTGGTTTTGTCCTGAAATTCTAAAAAAAATGCATTTTAAAAAATAATCCATTTAGGAATTGAAGAAAGATTGACCCAGTTCCTCTGTTCTTTTTTAAATCAATGTAATAATTAATTTGCCTCTGTATATTAATTTTCTGTGTCCTCCATGACTTTCTCAATTAACATCGCCAGGTATAAGTAAACTTTTTAGGGGAATGTGTTCCCTTGTGATAGAAGTGCCTTAGGGAATTTCTTGTGAGGTTTAATTCAGAATTAGGTGCTCTTCCCATCAGAATTAGATGTGGTAGGGAAAAAAATATCTCATTTTCTGTAACTTATTTCTGTATTAAGTATTTATTAGCATTGATTTTATTTAATTTTATTTTTCTGACAATACTGGATTGGAAGACAACACATCAGGGGTTTTTAGTTGCAAAATCTAAGTAAACATACTGAGGAGAAATAAATGGTGTCAGCTTTTAAATTCTTGTGCAGTATCACATGGGGAAAAAAATCAAATTAAATTCTCCCACAGAGAGAAACAAGAATAATATAGATTTTTTTTTTTTTTTTACAAAAACCTGCCTTTTTATGCAGAAAATATCATACTTCAGAGGAATATTGAAATAAGATGTAACGCCTCAGGCCTTGCTAGTTATTATAATTCAAATAATTTAAGTTGATTTCTTGGAGAAAGCCCAAACACAGCTTGTTTTGGTGCCTGTAAACTCTGGTTAATTCCATTTGGCATCCTTTTATTTCCAAATGAACTCTTCAGATGGGCAGGTTTGGAACTCCAAGATATGGTTTTAATGGACAAAGAAAGATTTTTCTGTGCTTTAAAACCGCGCCAGTGTCTGTTTCAAGCACATCTTCCTGAGTTTTGCTGTGGGGATAAAACATTTATGGAAAAGCTCTGAGGTTTTACTTCACAGAGAAAGGGACTAGAGTTGTGCCTGATGATATTTTGTCTTTGTCCAAATTCACGGTGTTTTTCAAGCTTTCACCACTCTCTCTGTTAGGTGGAACTTTTATTAGCTCATCATTATAGGATGCGCCTTTATTTTAAACCCATGACAAATTGTAGTTCCTGAATAAGTTAATAACTCATTGGAACTGGAGATGTTTCTCTCTTTTTATTTTTAGTGACTTTTTTGGGGTATTGTCTGACTTTTCAGACAATCCAACTCATATCAGGAGAATTAGGGCAAAAAAAAGGAGGAGAAAAGGAGATTTAGGGAGATTTTCTGGTTCTGCACAACTCCCTGACAGGAGGGGGCAGCCAGGGGGGGTCAGGCTCTGCTCCCCGGGGACAGGAGGAGAGGGAATTACCTCAAGTTGTGCCAGGGGAGGTTTAGTTTGAATATTGGGGAAAATTTCTTCCCTGGAAGTGTTGCTAAGCCCTGGCACAGGGCATTGGTGGAGTCACTTTGCAATTCTGGTACATACAGGTGGTCCTTAACAAAAAAAAAAAAAAACCCCAAGGTGGAGATCATAAAGTCTCTGAGATCGTCCTCAAAGTCACCAAGATGTTAAAAGAAAGGCACTGCTCATTTAATCCCGTAAAAATCTACCTGGTGGCTCTGGCAATTGCACAGGGCAGGGAAATGCAACCCAGGTGGTGACATGGAGGGCTGGGGAACAGCAAATTTCCTTTGGTTTGCTCTAAATGGACGCTGGATTATTCCAAATTACCAGTTTAATGCCTTGTGCAGGCTGCCCTAGAGCAGAGGCTGGACAGAGCTAAAGAATAAAGCAGGGATTTATTCAAAGGCCTCCATGGATGCACCTTGGGCAGCACAAGAGCCCAGCCAGGGCTGCACCCAAGATGAACCAAAATGGCCCCAAAATGCACGAGCGCTCCCGGGGTCTCTCCCTTGGATCAGTTCTGCTCCATTTGCACCTTGCAGTTCATTGTCCCATTCCAGCTTTAGCCCCTGCAGTCCCACCCTGCTTGTTTTTCTCTCTCCAGCCCACGGGGTTTGTGCTCTTGGGATGAGATTGGGATCATTTGTCCTTGGTGCCCAGCTGGAGCAGGAATTGTTTTGTCTCCCTGCTCTGTGCACAGAGCTCAGCATCCCCTGATATGAAGCTCAGACCCACACACTAAAGCAGCACAGAATCTGGAAAATAGAAAAAGCTAAACCTGAGGCATCAGCTGGGGACAGACCTTGGAGTTTGCTGATGTTCAGTTTGTGGAGCAGTGCCTGGTCAGAAAACAAATCCTGCTGATTCAGAGAGAATCCTGCTGAGAGCTGTTGCTGACAGTCCCTGGGCACATTCCTGTGTCTTTGGGAAGCCTTTGTAAGTCCTACAGCTGAAATTTTAATGCACCTTCAGAAGAGATGCAGAACAAGCACAGTGGGCACTGTCTTTAGGAGGGGATGAGTTTTTCACAGAGCTGAACATTGGATAAAGTCCCTCAGCCAATGCAAAGGGCATTCAGGTAGCACCTTAAATATTTTTTCTCCTCAATCCTGAAATCTTATTATTGATTTTGACAGAATCACAGAATAGTTTGGGCTGTGAGGGACCTTAAACCTCATCTTGTTCCACCCCCTGTATGGGCAAAGACACCTCCAACTATCCCAAATTGCTCCAAGCCCTGTCCAACCTGGCCTTGGACAATTCCTGGGGAATGAAACAAGATGATCTTTAAGGTCCCTTCCAACCCCAAACCATTCTGGAATTCTGTGATTCTCTTCAGAGTTTCTTTTTGAAACCCTGCTTTCAAAAATCCCAACTAAAACTCCCTTGTTCTGCCCTGGTGGTGGTTTTGTGCCCTGCAAAGTGATTTAACACAATCTATCACTGTGTCTTCAGAGCCTTGGGCTATGCAGCACCTTATCTGCTTTGTTTACTGCCAAAAATAAGCATATCTTGCAGTTCACTCCTGATATTTGCACAGAGCTGAAGTGGTTGTGGGGGAGCCTGCTGGGCTCTGTTGTAGCTCTTTGACCATTAGCAAAAATCAGTTTTAAATTTAAAACATTGTGATTGCCCATAAGAATTGGCATGGACCCTGAGGGAATTGTTTTTAAAAAACTAGAAATTTGACTTGTAAACATAGAAGTTATGATTTTGAGCCTCTGAGATGTGATGGATTGGCTGCTCAGGTGATTTTTTGCACACAGTTTGTATTCATGAGGCAAAAAGGTGGGGAAATAAATATTTATATAGGTTATTTATGGGATATATATATATACATACATAACTTTATATAACCTGTATATATATACAAGGTGAAGGGGCAGAGACACACTTAGGATTATTAACTTGCTGCTGATTTGCCATTGTAACAGCTCCTGCCTGGGAGCTATTTATTTATTTATAAATGAACCTACTATTGATCTGATGCCTTTGGGACAGAATTCCTGTCCAGTGTGCAATGCTGATAATTCAGCAGCCCCCCATTCTTGAGTCCCCACATCCCATTTAGCTGTGGGATGGACCCTTGAGGAACAGCTCTGACCCACCTTGCCCCACAGCCCACCCAAACCCCCAGTTTTGGGGTTTTTGCCTCCCTGCTGTTGCTGGGCTGTGGCAGTGAGTCCCTAAAGCGCTGCCCTTTTGCCTGTGTGCTGCAGGAAATTTAATCTCCCCGGCAAATGACACCCAGAGCTATTTTGGAGCTGGGCTCTGGAGGCAAGGAGAAGCACGTCAGCGATGTGACTGGAGGAGGACAACCCAGAGGAGGGTCAGGGGGGTGGCACAGCCTAACCCTGGCCAGCAGAGCCACTGCAGGGGGACTTGGGGGCACCTTCTGCACCTCCCTGCCATTGCTGAGGTTTCTGTTTTATTTCCTGGAGGGGAAAGGGGGGGGGAACCCAAGCCAACATGGTCTCCCCACGTCCTCTGTTCCCCTCTTCCCTCTTCCCCCTCCTTTCATCCCAGTAGGAATCGGATTTTCCTTCCTCTGCCCGGAGCTTTGTCCTCCTCAGACTCAGACAAGACTCCAGGTAAGACCAAAGCCTTCAGCCAAGGAGAGGTGGATTTGGGGATGCTGGAAGTCCAGCAGGAAGTGGAGAAGGTTTGTTGGTAGCCGAGGGAGGGGTGAGGTTGGTTCTGTGCCGTGCTGGAGGAAGTTTTGCTTTATCAAACGTATTTGGGGATGGAGCTGAAGGTGCAGGTAGTAAATCCCTCCTTGTTTTGCTCTGAGCCAATTGTGGATTGTTCTGCTTAGTTACTTCTGAGCAAAGATCAGCCTCCAGAGGAGGAAAGTGAAAAAAAATCAGGTTTAGAGCTGTAGCTCAACTTGATACACTTTGTCCCTAAATCTGAGACACCACTGGGCATGGAGAGCCTGGAAAACACATGGAGAGGTGGCAGAAAGGAATGTTTCAAAAAGCTTTATTTCCAGGGCATCATCTCAGTGCAGCTTTTCTCTTCAGCCAGGACTTTCTTCCCCTCTGAGCTCCTCTCTGGTGTCAATACAGATTCACTCTGCAGCCCCCCACCCTCCTCCCATTTCTCCAAATGGTTCTGAGGGGAGATAGGGAGAGATGGAGCTGGACAGCTGAGGCTATTTTGGGCCCTACAGCTCAATGGGGTGGAGTGACTGTAATGACAATGACGTCCACTTGTTAAAATACAAGGGCTTAGGTCGTGGCTGATTGTCACCAAGGGAATTCTTTGTCCATATGGGAGCTGTGATCCTGCAACTCCCTCCTGTAGGAAATCACATGGGCTAAACCAGGAGCATTTCTAGCTTTGCAAGTCTGGGTTTTTTCTGTGATTCTGCCACAGCTGCTTCTCTCCAGGCCTGTGTGTAAAGCAAAATGCAGCTGGGTGAAATTTGTGATGAAGTTTCTAGATTTTCATTGCTCCTTTTCTGTCTCCTGGATGGAAACCCCAGAATTTGTGTTTTTTCTCTCCATTTGTCTCCTTTATTCTCAGCCCTAGAGAACAGGAGTGAGCATCACAATGTGCCCAGACCTCCCTGGTGCTTTGGCCTTTTGCTATTGTCAGAGCAGCCGTGTGAGGCTCGTAAGAATAGAAGGAAAAGTGGCTGTGTGGAGTCCTGAGGGGCTGCTCTGTGCATTTTTAGGCCTCTGGAAGTTTCAGGGGTGGTTTTGTAGCTCCCTCAAGGGTGGGATGTGAAGTCCCCATGTTGCAGTAAAACCCAAGGAGGATGAAATCCCTTCCCTGCATGGCGTTTCTTGGAGCTGGTAGTGTGTTGATGGAAAATGGTTTCTGGCCAGGTGGTTGAAAGTGGGATGAGTTTTCTAGGATAAATCTGCCTCTGTAGAGAGGAAAGATAAAAAGTGTTTTAACCGTAGAAATCACCTACGTGACTCGAATTTGTCGTGGTTTTTATGAAATTTGTGCTTCTAACGTGACTGGGAGGTGTCTGACCCTCCTGCCCAGTGATGTTCACAAACCACGTGATTTGTTCTTGCTCCTTGCTGGAATTTTCTAAATGTCTGAACCCTTGTTTGCTACCAATCATTGGGAGCACCCAAGTTATTGATAAGGGATTAACAGGGGGAGCGTGAGGGGATGCAGGTCCCTCTGAGGCACTTGGTGCATTTCAGCCCTACCCTGAAGGTCAGAACTGTACCTTGAGCTTCTCCTTTTCCCTGAGGCTGCTCACCATGTTTAACACCATGTCAGCCCCTGACCTGCCAGGAGCTTTCCCTCAACATCTCCCATGGATTTTGGCTTAGGATGGAGGCTGTGGATGGGAGGGACAAGCCTTCTTGGAGTCTCTGTGGTCAGGATGACCCCGAGGTTTTAGAAAGTTTTTTTTTTTTTCCCAGCCTGGTGCTTTGAAGAAGGAGTCAGGATTCTTTGGCTGTGGTTTTCAAGGTTGTTTATTCTCTGTTATCTATGACATTCTTTCTCTGACCTGCTGAGATTGTCTGGCAGGTTGGGTTGTGGCACACTGACCACCCTTGGGGTGGTGTTGGCTTTTTGTACTAAAAACTACATGTACTTTATTTACAATAATTTTCCAATACCTATCACCTGTTAGACAGTCTGTCTCTACTCTAATCCAAAAGTGCCACCATCACCCAGAAGATGGAGGCCAAGAAGAAGAAAGAAGAAGGGCAAGGCATGCCCAGATTCCTCTATCTTGGCTTCTGAACCCCCACTCTAGAAACCCCAAATTCTACTTTTCTACTTTGTGACAAACTAACTATCATTCTACTCTACTCTCGTGGCTTGTAAATCCTCATATAAGGTTGGCAATTGTTTCCGTGGGTTGAAATCAAAGGCACAGGGGTCTTGGGCTTCATGCTAGGACCTCTGAGCCCCCTGGCAGGGGTTTGAGCCATCCAGAGGGATGTCCTGGGTTCCAACAAAGCCTTACTCTGAACCCAGTTAGAAACTCCTTGCAAAAGGCTTCGTGCGCTGCAGGTTCTCCGTGTCCAACACCTCCAGTGACGGATCCCCCACAGAAACCTCTCCCATCCGCCCATCCAGTGACCTTTGGACATGCCAAAATCGCTTCTCCCTCACTGGAGTGGAATTCAGAGCAGGCCAAGCTAAGCCCTGAGCCCAGCTCCCGAGGCACAGATACCGCTGGAAGGGGATAAATCCCGCCCGCCTGGATTAGAGCGCTGAGCCCCGATTTAGGGCCGCCACGGGCAGCAGCACTGGCTGTGCTGGTGTGCATTTCACCCCCAGAGCTGCCTGTCTGCTCTGCTGGCTCTCGGGCACCCACCAGAGCCCGGCTGATGTCACCCAGCCTGCAGCTGACGCCCAACACTCGTGCTATTCCAGAGCTCTCCATTGCCTGGGAGGCCGCTGGAAGCCAGAGGGCAGCCGGGTTGCTGCTGTTTTCCCTCAGCAGGATTTTAAACATCAAAGGAAACCCAAACTTCCCATTTGACAACTCACGGACTTCCCTTCCCACCCACGGATTCCATTTCCTGATGTTTTTAGATGGAACAATACAAGGAGATAAGTAGTGTAAACTGCAGTAATAGCTGGCGCTGCCTTGATTTTTATCTGGAGCTTTCGTTTCAGGGATGTTCTTTGAAAGCTCAGGATTCAGAGACAGGAGGTTCCCTGTAAATCCTGCCTTTCCTGTCAGGAAAAGGAGTGAGAGGATTAGAATTTAGCATTGCAGAGGAAGTTCAGGAAACATAAACTCCAAAGGCAAGAAAAATACCTCAAATCAATGTATTTTTGACTTGGTAAAGAAAGGGTAAAAGAGGATTGAGGAAATGAGCAAACAGGGTCATGATGGGCCTTAATGTGGTGTTGAAATTCTGTGCTTCTGATCTGTGTTTGCACCTTGGTGATCCCTTAGGTTGAATTATGTCCCCAAAATCTCTAATTTTGCTACTTATGGCCACCTTTGTCTTGGGAATGTTTTATGGGATGGATTGCACAGTGCTTTTTGCTCCGAGTCCCGGTTGAGAAGAATGGTGGATTTGTCTTTACAAACCAGCTGTGGGTCTGCTGGTAGATAAAACCAGCACTGGGGGATAAAAGAAACAATGGGAAGGGTTCCACTGATTGATGAATGGAAAAAGATCTTTGCTTTTACCAATAAACTTCAGGTTTGTTGATAAATGAAATTGAGAGATGAAAGAAACAATGGAGAAGAAAAACCCCTAAACTCCATAAGAATTAAAAATTAAAAGGGAGGGTTGTACATTAGAGGGGAATCTCTGGTATCAGGTGTTTTGGGAAGTCTGTACCTTTCAAGTACCTCAGCCAGTGGGGAAAGAGAGAAGGGAAATGCAGATGGGAAATTGGGATAAAAAGGGAGGCTGCGTCCTCCAAAAACTTGAGAGATCTCAGGAGAATGCCCCGTGGCCTCTCCCTTTATTTGAATAAAGCCAAAAAGGACTCCTCTGTCTCCTTTTTGGACATAAACCTCTGGTGTTTGTAGATTAATTTTCCTACCATAGTGGACAGGATTCTCTTTCTAATTCTTGAATGGAAAGGCTTGGACAGAGAATAACCTGTTCCCGCTGTCCTCTCTCACACAAAGAGCTTCATCACAGCCTGGGGGACAGTTCACCATGGAGGGGACCTCTGCCTTCTCAGAGGCTGTAGAAGGTGTCCAGGTACAGATCAGCAGTGATGAAGAATGTGAAACCAGCCCAACCCATCAGCCAGCCCTGCACAGTGAATCCCAGGAGGTTGGGATGGAGCCAGGCTGGGAGAGCTGAGGGACAGCCTGGAGGAGAGAAGGGTCCAGGGAGAGCTCAGAGCCCCTTCCAGGGCCTAAAGGGGCTCCAGGAGAGCTGGAGAGGGACTGGGGACAAGGGGTGGGGTGACAGGATAAGGGGGAGTTGGGTTGAATATTAGGAAGAAATTCCTCTCTGCCCCAGAGGGCACGGTTGGGTTCAATATTGGGAAGAAATTCTTTATTCAGAGGGTGGGGAGGCCCTGGCACAGGGTGCCCAGAGCAGCTGTGGCTGCCCCTGGATCCCTGGAAGTGTCCCAGGCCAGGCTGGACAAGGCTTGGAGCACCCTGGGATGGTGGGAGGTTTCCCTGCCCATGGCAGGGGTGGAACAGGATGGTTTACCATGGGTGGGCCATGGGTCTCTAAGGTCCCTTCCAACCCAAACCATTCTGGGATTCGGTGGCACCACCATCAGGGCTCTCCATCTCCTGATGATCCCACTTCTGAGTACTCCATCAGGCACTGGACAACTCTCTGGTGGTTCCCACTGCCAGGCACTCATTCCCCTGCCCATGGGAAGCAGACACTGGCAGTGGTGGCACAGAGTGGGCAGGAGGCCTGGACCAGCTGCTTGTTGGCCCCAGGGCAGTGATTTCTTTATTTATCTGACAGCTCTGTGCAGTTCTGCCTCTTCCCCCAAACACAAACCAGGGGAAATTTGAATGAATAAAGACATAAGCACAATTATAAGCGCTGCCAGTTTGCCTTTGGCGTGCTCAGAAATGCCCAGGATGGGAATGTGATCTCTGCTGCAAATGATTCATCACAGAGGGATTACATGGGGAAATGTGACACTGGCAAATGTCTGAGATTTATTGGAAAGGGCATTTGCATTGACCAGCTTTATTCATGCTTTGTTGCTGGTCCTGTTGCTTCCAAGGGAGCTGGCCTGGCACTTGCAGAGAATTGCTATTTTTTTTTTTTTAAGTTTCAGAGTTACTGGGCTTTTTTGAAGTTTGAATTAACCTGTAAATAATTGATACCAGGGTAATTATTCAATAAGTTGATTGACAAGTTACACAGTAGAAATATCAAATCTTGTCCTTTCAGTGCATTCACAAGTCTGTCCTCTACTGGTTCCTAAATCTATTTATCATCCTAATCCAGTGTGATGTGTTTTATCCCATTTAAAATGATAAAATGTAATTTATCTTGTGCAGCCTAACTTGTTAGATGTGTTAGATACACACACAGCCTCATCCTTGCTGCAGGTCAGGATTTCATGCCTCTTACTGCATTTCACACTCTGCACAACCATAAAACAAGTTTTCCCCCCTCTTTTTCAGGTGGGGATTAAAGATACTACAACTGGATGTCTATCTCATAATTGTAAAAGCAAGCCAGCAGAGCAAGGAATAAACCCTGTTTTTTCTTTCCATGTTAGAAAAATATCTAAAATAATGATGAGCACACACTGTTTTCACTGATCCCTGAGGGTTTTTTTTTTTTTTCTGGCATCCTGGCCAGAAAAAAACTCGACTTTATAAAGTGTAAAAATGTAAAAAACCTTATAGAGTGTGAAGGCAAGAGGTGAAAGGGGCTGGAGGTGTAGGTGAGGGCAGGGGATGTGGGTTGTCACCCTGCACTGGGAGGTTTGTGGACACAGGATCTTGAACTGGATGGGGAGGAGTTGCAAACACCAGATGAGTTTTTGGGAGCCATGGGGGAGGGAGGCTGGACCTTGAGGCCGCTTGGATGGATTTGGTTCAGGAGCAAAACCAACAGGCACGTGGTGTTTTTTGGTGTTCCTGACTCTCTGGTTTTTGGGCTGGGCTTTTTTTTTTTTCCCTTCTTTTTTTTTTTTTTTTTTTTTTTTTGTCTGGTAATTTTTTTGGATGATTTTTTTGCTGGTGTTTTTTTTTGTCTTTTTTTTTTGGCTGTTGTTTTTTTACTTTTTTTGGCTTTTTTTTCTTTTTTGGCTGGTTTTTTTGGCTATTTTTTTACTTTATTTGGCTGGGTTTTTTTGGCTTTTGTTTGGCTGGTTTTTTGCCTTTTTTGGCTGTTTGTTTTTTTTTCTTACTTTATTTGGCTTTTTTTTTTTTTGCTTTTTTGGGGGGGTTTTTTTGGCTGTTCTTTTTTTTGGCTGATTTTTGTTCGCTGTTGTTTTTTTAAAGTTTTTTTTTTGGCTGGTTATTCTTTGGCTGTTTTTTTTTTTTTTTTTTTTCTTTGGCTGGTTTTTTTTTTTTTCTTTGGCTGGTTTTTGGGATGTTCCTGGCTCCGTTTTTTGACTTTTTTTTGGCTATTACTCACTCTCAGATGTACCAGGGAGCATCTGGGGTGTGGTTTTTGGGCACAGCTTAGCAGGGAGAGAAGGATGCGCTTTAGGAAGTGAGCAGGGTAAGCTCCAGGCTTTGGGAGCCCTCACCCTGCTCCTCCAGGCACAGGAAGGGGTCCTGGGGCCCAGGTGATGGAAGTGGCACACAGAGGGGCTGAGGGAAGCCCGTGGCTGCTGAGAGGTCCCTGGCAGCTCCTCTTGTGTCTCTGTAGCCCCCTCAGTGCTCCAGGCACTTGTCCATGCTCTGCAGAGCCCAGTTTGATGGAGAAGTGGAGCAACTCTATTTTTCTGCTCTTTTTTGACACTGCAAAGCTGGAAATAAGTCAGAGTGATGCCTCTATTGGACACAATAGGAACCCAGGAAGGGTGAGACGTGGCAGTGTCTTCTGAAGGTGAATCCAAGTGCTTTGATGGCTCAGTGCAGCCTGCAATTCAAGCTAATGGCTGGGAAGCGTTAGGACACGAGCTCCGAGTCTGTGTTTTGGTTATTAACTCTCAGTTAATGCAGTGAGTGGTTCTGCTGGGCTCTCCAGAGCTGAGCTGAACCTCAGCATCCCCTCCTGAGCATTGAAATGGTTCTTCCCCAAATGAGCAGGAGACCCTGATTGTCAATCAATTGACTTCAGTGGAAATTTCCACTGACTTCAGTGTACTTTGGCTTGGAGCCCCAGGCTCCTATCTGCCCCTTCTAACCCTCCTTGCAGCTTCTCTGCTTGCAGCTGCACAAGCATTTATGGAAAACACATTTTAAAGCTCATCTGAGGGCAGAGGTTGGGGTTATAAGAATGTCCAGAGAAGCTTAAACTAACTCAGAGATTTCTATACCAGTTTAAGACCAAGAGAAAAAAAGATCTGTGTATTGAAGGTGGCTACTTGACAGAAAGTCAGTTGGTCTTAGCACTGATGACTGCAAGTCAATCATTCTTTACCCTCTTAGCATTTACTAAAAGTAAATTTTCCCTGTTAATTTTCCCCTCTCCCAGATTTAATGTTTGCAACTTGTTTCTTTATTTTCTAAAGATTTGTGGGAGAATAATGAGATTTGCTCAATACCAGGAAACAAAAGCAACCAAAATTGAATTAGTTTAGAAAGGATCGATCTCATCTAAAAGGAAAAATCTTTGATTGCTCCTTGTCATTTTGTGTGTTCTTTGGAGTGGGAGACACAGGATAGGACAGGACATGGTGTGTTTTTTCTGCTAAATGTAGTAAGGTTACATTTGGTTTTGCCTTAGATCTGGATTTGCCTTAGTTTGGTCAGCAATACTATTGGAATGATAATAATGACCCCAAAATAATAGAATATCCTGAGCTGGAAGGGACCCACAAAGACCATTCAGTCCAACCCCTCGCCTTGCTCAGGACAACCCCAAGAATCCTACCCTGTGCCTGAGGCAGTTTTCCAAAAGTTTTTTGGGCTCTCAGAACAAGCACCATTTTGTATTTTTGTGCCACCCCTTTTCCAGTATAGGGATTTAATGGAAAACATGTATTTTTCAATCCCCAGCAGCATAAATGGAATTTGTAATCTGTTATTAATTTTCATGCACTATTTGTCATTTACCTCAGTAAGTGCATTGTCATATATACACTGTGCACATAATTATTTCCTAGCCCATCCCTGTCTTGATATGAAGAAGTAGGAGGGGTGGCAAGAAATTGGTAAAATAAGAGATTCTTCCCAAGGTCATGCAGCAAGTTGATCCAACCCTCAATCCCTGATGTCATCAGTGATTTGTGCATCAACAAAAATGCACTGACAGGAGCCGGAGGAGGACGGAGAAATGGTGATTTAAGAAATTAAAGCAGGGTTTTGGCCTGCTCCTATTGATTTCTGCTGGAGCTGGGGGGAGCTGGTGAGAGCACCTGCCATTGGGTGAGAGAGTGGGTGGATGTGTGGCCAGCAGGGAAGCCAAACTGCTGCAGGATTAAGAAGGATATTTCTGTCTCACTGACTGGGTTTTGTTTCCTTTCTGAGTTACAGCACCCAGATCTCTGGTCCTTCTGCTGTGTGCAGCACTTGGAAGGTGAAAAAGCAGGGATGTGCTCACCTGGAGTAGGAACCATTCCCATGGTCAGACAGGAGCTGCCAGGACAGAGGGGTCTGGTATCGTGAGGCCAAAGAGGTTAAACAGTGTGAGAAATAGCTCCTCACTTTTCATAGTTCAGGAAGGTTTATTAAACCCTGTCAAAAATAGAACAGGAGACTGAATACAGAAAAAAGGTTACGGCGCTGGGAGCAAAAGATTTTCCCTGCCATGTGCTCAGCCCCCTCACAATGGAGGTTTTTCCCTTTTTAACGCTTTAACCCCGCCCAAAGTTCTGTCCATCAGCCCCTTCTTCTCTGTCCAGTGGTGGAGATCTCTTCCTCAAATCCTGACTGGAGCTCAGGTGTTCCATAGTGACAAGCCAGCCCTCCCAGCTGTCCCAGCTCCAGCTGTCCCTTGATAGCCACGTGAGGGGGTACAGCATAACTATAAATCTAGAAAATTTTCTTAACCTATATACAGGATATTTGTCTAATAATTTTGAGAGTCAATCATTGCATTACTCATCTATCACAACAGCTTGAAGTGAAATGGTGCATTCAAGTCTTGGAAAACCTGGTCTTAGGGAGTGACATTCCTACCCATGGCAGGGGGTTGGAATGAGATGATCTTAAAGGTCCCTTCCAACCCAAATTCTGAGATGGAGGCAGTATCTTGATGGGCAGAGCCATCTCTCAGATTGTGGTGTCCAGTTTGTTCCTCGTGGTTGCAGAAGCAGCCCACCTGTCACACAGTTTTGGTGCAGATCACTTTCTGAGTGCCAGAGATGATGCCACAAAGAGTTCTGTTTTGCCCAGAGGCTCTGTGGGAAGTGAGCTGCCTTATGCAGCAGTTTATTACCCTCAAATGTAAGAAATCCTCAAGACCAATAACACTCCAAGGCCTTCTCACCCGTAATGAGAAGGGCATTGAAAACATGGGTGTCACAGACATATTTTTCAGAAAACAGCTTTGCTAAGATTTTTCTCCTGAGAAGCTGAGAGGCCTCAGAAACAAAATGTAAACAATAATTATCTGCTGCTGTGGAATGCAACAAGTGCATCTTTGATTGGTCTCATGTGAATTGTTTCTACTTGATGATCAATCACAGGTCCAGCTGTGTCAGGACTCTGGTCAGCCACAAGATTTTATTATCATTCTTTTCCTTTCTTTGCCTGCCTTCTGATGAAATCCTTTTTTCTTTTAGTCTAGTTTTAATATATCATTTTTTAAAAATATAATATATCTTAATAAATCAGCCTTCTGAAACATAGAGTCAAGATTCTCATCTCTTCCCTCATCCTGAAGATGAGGGAAAGATCATCACACAGGGGGGTTCCAGGTGACAAAACCCTGATACCAGGGGATTGCAGTGATTTTTTTTCTGGGTGCACCCTCTGCCCTGCTCTCTGCTGACCCTTTTCTGTCTCCCTGCAGGAAGGAAGCCAGGATGGATTACAGCTCGCTCAGCGGGGTCCCGCGCTTCCTGACCCGGCCCAAGGCCTTCATGGTGTCTGTAGGGAAGGATGCCACCCTGAGCTGCCAGATCGTTGGGAACCCCATCCCAGTGGTGAGCTGGGAAAAGGATAAACTTCCAGTGCAGTCTGGGGGAAGGTTTAAAACCACAGAGGATGGGGATTTGTACCGGCTAACCATCTACGACCTGAACCTGGAGGACAGCGGCCAGTACATCTGCCGGGCCAAGAACACCATCGGGGAGGCTTTTGCTGCTGTCAGCATCAAGGTGGGAGAGGAGACCACAGTCACAGAGTCAGCTCCTTACTTCATCCAGAAACCTTCCAACATCAAAGTAACCTTGGGAGAAGATGCCATGTTCAAATGCAAAGTCCAGGGCAGCCCACCCCTCTCGGTGAACTGGGAGAAGGATGGGAGGTACCTGAGGAACAAAGCGGACGCTGGGCGCTTCCAGATCGAGTCTGCTGGCGAGTCCAACGCTCTCACCATCCAGTGTGCCCAGCTGGGGGACAGTGGCACCTACACGTGCCGGGCAGAGAACCTCATCGGCTCCGCCAGCGCCTCGGCCGCGCTGGTGGTGGAAACGCGCGGCTCCTCCAACCCCGACAGCGGCGGCAAGACGGCCTCCTTGCTGTCCCACCTGCAGAAGAGGCGGGAGGAGATCAGGAAGATGGACATCTCCCACGGCACTCTGGACTCTGCCTACTCGGCGGTGGAGGGGCTGTCCAGCCTGGGCTACGGCCTGTCCCGGGACTACGAGCGGGCGGCGGGGCTGGCCAAGGGCGCGCGCAACGCCGCGCTCGGGGCGCTGACGCGCACCTGCAGCGTGACCGAGGGCAAGCACGCCAAGCTCAGCTGCTACGTGACAGGAGAGCCCAAGCCCGTGATCGTGTGGAAGAAGGACAACGAGGTCATCGTGGAAGGCCGGCGGCACGTCATCTACGAGGACGACCAGGAGAACTTTGTGCTGAAGATCCTCTTCTGCAAGCAGACGGACAACGGGCTGTACACCTGCACGGCCTCCAACCTGGCGGGGCAGACCTACAGCTCTGTGCTGGTCACTGTCAAAGGTGGGTGGGTGTGGTTCTCACCAGGGTGGGTGTGCCTGCAAGGACACACCCTTGAATTGGGGTGGGGTGGGTGGTTTGGTTTGAACAAAACGTCTGCCTCCAAACTGCTGCAAGGGAGGGTGTTAGATGTGTCATGCTTTTGTTGTGTGTGATTCCAAACACAGGAATCCTGGACCTGGTGGGTGTTCTAGGAGCATTCAAGAGCACGTTGAACAAAACATCTGCCTCCAAAGTGCTGCAGGAGAGGGTGTTAGATGTGTCATGCTTTCGTTGTCATCCTGAAGAACTAGGATGGACCTTCAGAAGTGTGGAGTGACCCTCTGAAGGCAAGTTCTTCACCACTGACTATGGCAAACAAAGGCATCCTGGACCTGGGAGGTTTCCTAGGAGTGTTCAACAGCACAGACTATCCAGCAACCCAAGCTGGGAAAGGCTGAATAAAGCTCTCCTGGTGGAAAGGGCTTGTGCACTTGAATAGATGATCTGGGGACAGAGTCCCATTGCTGGTGGTTCTTAGGAAGGGCAGTAAAGAGGTGCCAGGTAGGGATGAATGAGGCAGAACTGGCTGTGATGCCTCAGGTTTTAGCTTTTATGTTTTTCAGATTCTGTGCTGCCTTTAGTGTGTGGGTCTGGGCTTCATATCAGGGGATGCTGAGCTCTGTGCACAGAGCAGGGAGACAAAACAATTCCTGCTCCAGCTGGGCACCAAGGACAAATGATCCCAATCTCAGCCCAGGAGCACAAACCCCATGGGCTGGAGAGAGAAAAACAAGCAGGGTGGGACTGCAGGGGCTAAAGCTGGAATGGGACAATGAACTGCAAGGTGCAAATGGAGCAGAACTTATAAAAGTGTTAGACCCTGTGACTGGTTGTCCATTTAGTAACCATTTTAAGTTCCCCTAGGGCGCAGCCCTGGCTGGGCTCTTGTGCTGCCCAAGGTGGATCTGTTGAAGTGTCCTAATAATCCCTACTTTATGCCTTAGCTCCATCTAGTCTCTGTTCCAGGTCAGCCTTCACAAGGCATCAGCTGGTTGTGGGGCAGCTGGGGTGCACCAGGTCCCTAAGGCTCCTGTCAGTCCTGGTTTCACAGTGATGTAAGAGATCCTTTTCCATGCTCTGGGACAGTGACTGCCAATGCCCTGTCTCACCCTCCAGGCTTTAGTCACATCTGGGTTTGTGATCACCATGGGGTTTACTCAGACATGCCATTTGTAGTAGTAGTGGAAACCGCTCCCTACAAGATGAGCATGTCAGGCTGCCTCAGATCCCCTGGGGGACCTACTCCAACTCTAATTACAGTCCAGCTCAGTTTTCCTGCACAGTGACCCACCAGCAGCCTGGTTCTTGCCAGGCTCTTCAGCCTTTTCCCAGCTTGGGTTGCTGGATAGTCTGTGCTCCTTGAATCCTAGAAAACCACCCAGGTCCAGGACGTCTTTGTTTGCCATAGTCAGCGGAGAACTTGCCTTCAGAGAGTCACTCCACACTTGTGAAGGTCAGTCCAAGTTCTTCAGAATGGCAACCAAAGTGTGACACACGGTTTTTATAGAATCCCAGAACGGTTTGGACTAGAGGAGGTTTTTAAAATAATCTCATTCCAACCTCCTATCATGTGCAGGGACACCTTCCACCAAACCAGGTTCCTCCAACCCCATCCAACCTGGCCTTGAACAATCCAGGAAGATCTAAATTTTCCAGCTGCTCTCCCATTTGGCAAAGGGGACAGCATTTAGTTTGGAATCCAGGCAGCACCTGTAAATGAGCTGTCAGAGACAAGATTTTTCCACTGAGTGGCAAAACTCAAGGATTTTTCACTGGCAGCAAAATAAATTAGAAACACAATTAAGTAGGAATTATCTGTGCTTTGTACTCATCTTTAAGACTCTTAGGTGTTATTTGATTTTCTGTTTTCCCTTTTTTGGGAAGTGGCTCAGTCCCTGTGCCCATCAGTGACACCTGATCCGTGGAACTCACTGGCTCTTGTCCCACCCCTTGCTGTCCCCTGGAGGTGCTGAGTGGCGTGGGGAAGGGCATTTGTCCTGTTCCATAAAGCTGGGATTACCTCATGAGCTGGGACTCAGAGCTGGAGATCAATCCTGGCCCTCACCCTGGTGGGGGATCACTTTGAGGATGGATCAAGCTCATTTCTCTGCACAACAAACAGGGATCAAAACTCATTTCCTTGCAAAAACAAACCTCCCCTGCTCTGCCTGTGCTTACCTTATTGCTCTCAACCTGTTCCAAAGGAGGTGGGGAAAGCAAGGGGAGCAGCCAGTCTGGGAGCAAGCACCATGGGAAAGGGTTATTGATCCCTGTCTGTTGGCCAGAGCTGCCTGTGAGTCAGGAGGCTGAAGTGGAAATGTTTATGGATTGTTTATTTTTTATGCTGCACCACGTTTGGCTCCCTGTCCAGGCCAAGGCTGCCATGGAAAATCTACGTGTGTTGGTTATAATTAGGCCCTGATAAATAACTCTCCTTTGTGTCACCAGAAGTTCTTCTCAGCCCTCCCAAGACAGGTCAGAATGATGCAGCAGATGAAAAAAGCTTTTAATTCTGTTGAGCTTTTAATTCTGTTGTTTGTGTCACTGGTGGTGCCATTGGTTCATCTCCTGTCAGGCTTAGGGAGGGAGATGATCTTGCCATGCAAACTTCTCTTTGCTCAGCCATGTAGGAGAGGGTGAATTCTCCAAGCAGCCACCCCTGGAATCAAAGGATCAGAATGGCTCGGGCTGGGAGGCACCTCAAAGGACATCTGGTTCCAACCTCCTGCTATGGGCAGGGATGCCACTCACTAGGTCAGGCTGCTCAGGGCCCTGTTCAAACTGGCCTGGAACACTGCCAGGGATGGGACATCCATAGAAAGCCTCCTATGTTCTGTCAATCTACATCCTAGGGACCCCGGAACCCAACATTCGTGAACTCTTTGCTGAGCCTGTGCCTTAAAGGTCACTGAGCTGGAAAAAAAAAAGATTTTTTGAGCTGTTCCTAAATGAGATTTAGTGAATCAGACTTAAAAAAAGAAAGGCTGCAGGGCAGAGAATCACTCTCCTAAACAAGGAAAACTGAAGCTTGATGAGATTCAGAAATGTGTCTGGAACGGAGATAAAATCACTATCTGTACACTGAGATGTGAGCTGTAAAAGGAATTGGGGGGATTGTGCCCAAGAATAAACCTTTAACACATCAAGGAGGGGGGAGGATGGGAGGAACATAAATAACCAGCTTGGCTTTGCTGAAGGCTTTGGAGATTTCCCTGGGCCATGTGTAAAGTTGGTGAGAACAGAATTCAAGTCTCCACCCTGGGCCAAGCTGTGTTCACTGGAGTCCCTGAATAAAGTAACCAGATACTGGATGGATGAGAAGGTTAAAGGTTGCAAGCCAAACAGGATGGAGAGGGGAAAAACGCCCTGGTGCTGAGGCCACCTTACTCTCCCTCTGATCAGATGGGATTTTGGTTGGTCACTGTCATGGCAGTCACATTGGAGCTGTGAAAGAGAATTGCAACTTGAGAAATGAGGCAGTAGAAAGGAAACTGGGAAAGCACAGTAACTAGGAAGATCGAAGGCTGAAGATGGCAGAAGTTTGTTAATCTACATTTAGCCAGCTCTTACTGGGAGGATTTTCCATATTCTTACCTTTCCTGGATCATTTTCTTTAGGCAGAGGGAAAACTTGCTTCTGGAATTATAAATGTGAGAATTCTAGCAATAAGGAAGGAGAATTGTAGGCAAGTGAAAAAGTGAGGTCCAGAGGGCAGATGTGCCTTGATAAGGTTAAGAAAACATTGGGCTTCTTTGCAGGCTGCACCTATTCTTAGCAAAATATGTGTTAGCAGGACTTGCCTTTTAAAAATAACACCCTCTCGTTGCCAGTTTGCTTGCTGGGGACCAAACAAAAAAGCCTATGACAGATTGGAGCAATATCTCCTCAGGATAGGCAGCAAAATTAATCTCTGATCCAAGTTCTTGCAGTTTCCTGCTAATTCCATGAGCTGCTCTTGCTCTGTGCTCCCTCAGTGTTTTGCTCTGCTGTGCCTCTCACATTTTTCCCAGTGGGCAGGTTTTGGCAGCTCTCTTATTTTCTATTTTATTTGCACCTCTCTGACCTGGCTGTGGTGCTGGTTGTGGGCCAGATGATTTGGGATGCCTGCTCTCAGGATATCTCTGGTCCTTCTGTAGT
The DNA here is from genome assembly GCA_039654755.1 of Calcarius lapponicus. Classification (NCBI taxonomy): domain Eukaryota; kingdom Metazoa; phylum Chordata; class Aves; order Passeriformes; family Fringillidae; genus Calcarius; species Calcarius lapponicus. The sequence goes on along the minus strand of CM077464.1, from coordinate 12,324,574 downwards.
CCCCTGACCCAAATCTACCCCCTGTGCCTGACCAGGCACGTTCTGGACCTTGTAAAGAGCATGGAGGGATGCTCAGGAGGAGGAGGCTGGTGGGTTTTGGAACCACTCTGACATCTCCAGAAGCCCTGGGCTGGGTTCATCCCAGGCTTCAGTTCAGTTTATCAGCTGCTGTTGCTCCGAAGCTCCATTCAGAGGGAGATAAGATGCGTGTGCAGGACGAAAGCAGAGTTGTTTTCAGAGGATATCTGTGACCCCAAGCTGCCAAAGATAGCCTTGCACTGCCTTTCCCTGGCTGGGAGAGCAGTGCTCTTACTCCAGCATGCTCCTAAGAGTTAACCAACCCTGCTGTGCTTGAACATTTAAGAGCTTTTTCCTGGAATAGCTTTTTATTTTTTTTATTTTTTTCACTTAGGGTACTGCTTAGTGACTGTAAAGGGAGAGGGGTTAATGATATGGCCAGCTGCTCCAAGTATGGGAATACACTTGTGTGCCTCTCAGGTGCAGCTTGTGTTTTTTTTTGGCCCTCGTGCAGCTCTGAGTGTTCCCAGTGGCTGCTCCAGCCTCCCTCCTGCCAGAGGGCTGCATCCCTCTGACCAAAGCTTGCTTGGCCTCACAGAATCCCTCACAGAATGGTTTGGCTTGGAAGAGAATTTAAACCTCATCTCCTTCCTACTCCTGCCATGGACATTTTACACCATCCCAGGTTGCTCTAAGCCCTGTCCAGCCTGGCCTTGGACACTTCCAGGGATCCAGGGGCAGCCACAGCTTCTCTGGACGCCCTGTGATAGGGCATCCCCACCCTTAGAATAAAGAATTTCATCATAATATCTTATTTAACCCTGAAAAAAAATCAGGAAAATAGGCTAATGACCATCTGGAGTGTGGGCAGAGCAGATCTGTGACCGTGTTTACAGGGGCCTTAGGATGAGGGAAGAGATGAGGATCTGACTCCATGTTTCAGAAGGCTAATTTATTATTTTATGATATATATTACATGAAAACTATACTAAAAGAATAGAAAGGATTTCATCAGAAGGCTGGCTAAGAATAGAAAAAGAAAGAATGATAACAAAGGCTTGTGGCTCAGACAGAGAGTCTGAGCCAGCTGTGATTGGCCATTAATTAGAAACAACCACATGAGACCAATCCCAGATCCACCTGCTGCATTCCACAGCAGCAGATAATCAATGTTTACATTTTGTTCCTGAGGCCTCTCAGCTTCTCAGGAGGAAAAACCCTAAGGAAAGGATTTTTCAGAAAAGATGTCTGTGACACAGATCTGTGTAACCATAGCTGAAGGCTTTCAAGGCAAGGCTTTGACTTGCCTTAAACTGAGGCGTATTTAGGCATAACATTAAAAAAAAAAATCCAAGTTGACATGGTTAGTGTCACTTTCCTGTTTCTGGACGTATTGTATGGGTTCCCAGTCAGGTTTTACCCTCAGGATAACAAAGGTAGTCCATAGCATTGCTCCCTCCAGGTGTCCTGGCAAGCCTTTAGACTCTGGTACTTCATTTAAACTGAAAGAGGGGAGGTTTATATCAGATATTAGGAAGAAATTCTTTACTGTGAGGGTGGTGAGGCGGGATGGAGTCACAAAAACCAGCTGGGAGCTGGCACAGCCATTACTGGGAGGCGAAGGTACATATCAAGTCATGATCACTCCCAAAGCATGAGCGGTGTTTCAGCACTGGCTAATCCAATGTGTGACATGACTGTGGCACCCGTCCCGTGGCCCTGAGCACCAGCTCTGCTCTTCAGTCCAGCTCCCCTTTCCCCACCTCAGGGCTGGGCTCTCAGGGTGATGTCACAGCGCAGCTGTCGCTGGAATTTGACATTGTTCAGCTCATCAAGTGACTTCCCCCACTGTCGTGCAGCTGCTTGGTGGGTTTGATCTATGCTTGGGTTGGGCTCTCAGCCAGAGCACTGCAGCCCCACTGCTGGAGGAGGGCTGAGGCAGTTCACAGACTGGGGCTCAGCCTCTATTTCTTTTATTTTTGTGGGCAAAAGCTGATACAGGGCCTTTGGGGCTTGTGGGGAGAACAGAAAACTCCTCCTTTAGTGCACATCTGATTGTGCACAGCCACCTCACAGCTCTCTGTGCCCTTTCAGATATTTCTGCTGTGAGACCCTTAAAACATTGGCTCTCACACCAGCTCAGCTGCTCACTTTCACCTGGAATTTCTGCCCTGTGCTCTGCCCCATGACCAGCTTGTTTGTCATTAAACTGTCACGGACACATTTTATGAAAAATCCTTTCCTTAGGATTTTTCCTCCTGAGAAGCTGAGAGGCCTCAGGAACAAAATGCAAACATTGATTATCTGCTGCTGTGGAATGCAACAGGTGCATCTGGGATTGGTCTCATGTGGTTGTTTTTAATTAATGGCCAATCACAGTCAGCTGGCTTGGACAGAGAGTCTGAGACAGAGCCTTTGTTAATCATTCCTTCTTTTTCTATTCTTAGCCAGCCTTATGATGAAATCCTTTCTTCTATTTGTTTAGTATAGTTTTAATATAATATATATCATAAAATAATAAATCAGCCTTCTGAAACATGGGGTCAGATCCTCATCTCTTCCCTCATCCTAAGACCCCTGCAAACACCATCACAATTAAGCCAATTCTGGAAGGATTCTTTTTGAAGCCTTTTACTCCAACCTGGCCTTGATCACTTCCAGGGATGGGGCAGCCACAGCTCTGTTACTATGATATTTTATGAAAAATCTCTTTGCTAAGATTTTTTTTCTCTTAAAAAGCTGAGAAGCTTCAACTTCTTTATCTTTTACTGCTTTAAAATATAATTTAGAAAATTGTTTTAATTTAATGTCTAATCACAGCCAGCTGTGTCAAACTCTGAGTCTGTCACAAGTTTTTATCATATTTCTTGTCTAACCTTCTAATATCTCCTTTCTCTTTCTTTAGTATAATTTTAGTATATAATATAATTTCATATAGTATAATATAGTATAATTTTATATAGTATAATATAATTTCATATAATTTCATATATTTTCATACAATGTAATTTCCTATAATATATAATATATACAATATAATATATAATACATAATATAATAAAATAATGTGTATAATAATACAATAGAATAATGTATAATTTCATATATTATAATGTCATGTAATAAATAATCTAATATATCATGTATATTTTCCTATAATATAATATAGTATAATTTCATATAATACAATTTAATATAATATAGTACAATTTCATGTAATAGAATGAATTTCATATAATTCATATAATATAATTAATTTCATATAATAGCCTTCTAAAAACTTAGAGTCAATTCTCATCTCTCACCTCATCCTAAAACCCACAACACCACAACACAGTTCCTCTGGGCAATGTATTTTTAGGGCCTCACTACCTTCAAAGATAATTTCTTCCTAAATTCCCACCTAAACCTCTTCTCATCTCTCATTCTCCTTCCTCTTTTTTACCCTCTTAAGAACCCACCATACCCTTCAAGGCAAAGCTGAAGGACCTGGAGGTGAGGGAGAAGGAATCTGCCACCTTCCAGTGCGAAGTGCCCGTGGCTGGGACAGAGACAGCTTGGTTCAAGGAGGAGACCAAGCTGCAGCAGAGCAAGAAGTACAACATCGAGGAGGAGGGCACCTACCGCCGCCTCACCGTGCAGAACGTCACCACGGACGATGACGCTGTTTACATCTGTGAGATGAAGGAAGGGAGCAGGACCATTGCAGAGCTCTCTGTCCAAGGTAGGTGAAAGAGGAGCCTCCTCCAGCCAGGTCTCATAAGCTCTTGGACACACCCAAGATAGCTCAGGTACAGTAGAAGGGATAAAATCAGCAGGATGGATGGCTTCTGGGGAAGTGTTGGAAACAAAAAGGTTTTCATAAAAGGCAAAATAACAAAACTCTTTATAGAGGAAAACCAAGCCAGGTACAAGAGTTCCTTGCCCCTGGTAAAACACTTCACAAAAGCCATTAGTTTCTTTGTTCTCTTCTTTTTCTACTAAATTGCTCAGGCAGGATTTTCTGGCTCCTGTCCAGTTAACTATCCTTTAGTTTGAGGCGAAGTCCCCCAGGTCCTATGAAATGCCTTTTCACCTAATTGAGGAGAGAAATATCTGGGCTGATTTCATTTTTATGGGGACAAAGGATAGTTTTGTCACTCCATCAACGGTGGGGAGGAGACATTGCTGTAGGTAAGAACAGCTCTTGGTGTTTCAGATTGGCCAAAAGTGTGAGATTGACACGTGAGACTCTGGGTTTGACCTTGTGAGCAGGATTTGCCACTTCCATGTGGGCCCTGAAGAGGAGCAGAGTCCCTTGTGGTGTGAAGATGTGGTCAGAGGGTCCCTGGGGCTCCTGGCACGGTGTCTCTGGACACAGGGCCACACAGCAGGGACAGGCTGTGTTGCACAAGATGTCACCCAGTGGCAACCCCTGCTGAAAGAAGCTTCCTCCAGCTGTGGCCTGGCCCTGTAGACTTCTCTTTGATGCCTTGGAGTGGCTGCCCAAAACAGAGGCTAGGCAAGATTAAGAGAATAAAAGTGGGTATTTATTAAAGGTATTTGACAGGTTCACCTTGGGCAGTCAGAGACCTCTGAGAGGGGCTACACCCAGGATGGATGATGGTCATGAGTTTTTCATACAGTTACAAGTTTTGTCCATTTACACACCAGGGGTTAATTTTCCAATTGTAGCTTCAGGTTATGAAGTAATTTACTCCAAGTTTTCTCCCCCCAGTTCCCAGAATTCCCAGAATGACCAGGTTGGAAAAGACCTTCAAGATCATTGAGTCCAACCCAGCCCCAACAGCTCAGCTAAACCCTGGCACCCAGTGCCACATCCAGGCTTTGTTAAACACACCCAGGGATGGGGACTCCACCACCTCCCCGGGCAGCCATTCCAGAACTTTATCACCCTTTCTGTGAAAAACTTTTTCCTGATATCCAACCTAAATTTCTCTTGGCGCAGCTTGAGGGGAATTCGCTGTTTACATCTCAGGGCCTGAGACAGTCAGGTGTCCCTGAGTTTCAGGCCCAGAGAGGAATTTTTTTGTCTGGATAAAACAGCAGAACAGCAGCTGACAGGTTGTGGAGTTTTAGAGTTATATACTAAAGCAGTACAGGATCTGAAAAATATAAAAGCTAAATCCTAAGGCATTGCCTTAACATGACCCCAAGCATCAGATGTGTCCCCTGGCACTGTCACACCCATCTTGTCTGGTGCCCAGTGAGCAGAGTGGTGACTCTTGTCCAGGAGTGGTGCTGACCACAACGGAAAGGGGCAGCTGTGGCCAGATGTGTGCTGCAGGCCGCAGTCAACACCAGCATGGCTTAGATTGGAAAACACAGCTCCAGATCCCTGGCAGCTGGAGCTGCTCTCTGGAGTTTAGGAAGGGGACAAGGAAAGTCTTGGGACTCTCGCTGCTCACAGTGACCCCGAGATAGGTTAGAAAGTCTCTTTTCCCAGCCCAGCGGTCGAAGGAGGAGTCAGAGCTCTTCATTTCTTGGTCTTAAGGTTGTTTATTGTTTCTTATCTATAAAATTCTTTCTCCTGGCCAGCTGAGGTCCACTCAGCAGGACAGACAGAGGCACTCTGCCTCCCCTGGGCAGTGTTATCTTTTTATACTAAAAGCTATGTGTACATTATTTAAAATTACTTTCCAATACCTATCACCTATGTTAGACAGTGAGCTTCTACTCTAAACCAATCTGTAAGTCCCAACGTCACCCAGAAGATAGAGGCCAAGAAGAAGAAGAAAGGCTGGACATGCTCAGATTCCTCCATCTTGCCCCCTGAAACCCCATGCTAAAAACCCCAAAAATCTTTTTTTTCACCCTGTGATAAATTCACTGTCATTCTACTTAAACTGTCATGGCTTGTAATTCTTCATATAAGGTTGATAATTTGCTCCATGGGTCATAATCAAACCCACAGGGGCATCTTGGGCTCTGTGCCAGGGTCTCTGAGGCCCCTGGCAGGGGTCCTGGCACTCCAGGACAGCAAGAGGGATGTCCTGAATTCTGACAGGAAAGGACAAAGCATGGCCACGTCCAGGTATCCTGAGTCTGGTGGTTCATACTGGAGTGGGATTGGTGTAGTTGGCTATGGGGTGGGTGTCTCTCAGTGAGTAGACACAAACCCCAGAGCTGCAGGCACTGGAGGCTGCCACAACTATAGGATTCATCTTGTCCTGACTTATTTGAAGCCTGAGTACACTCCCAGTGAAACCAGAAGGAGTTCTTCATATATAAATTGCTACACAACAGCTGGGTGATGTGCATCCTCGTGCAAATTCCTTTTTGTACCACCAGTCAAGAGCTGGGAGTGCTCAGAGGTGGATGCAGAAGGGAAAATTTAGTCCAGAAACTTGGGAGAGCTCAGACTGACATCTTTTTGTTGCACCTTCCATTAGGTCTGGACCAGCCCGCCCCTGTGTGTTTGCCCCCAGTAGGGCAGCTGGTATTTTCTTCGCTTGTTTGTGCTGTAATGGTATGTTCCATCCAAAAGAGAGTGACCGAGCCAGGTGGAGCTTTCTGGAGGGAGAGGAGGCAGAGCCTTCCTGGGGGAGCCTTGTGCCTGCCTGGGAGGGGATTGGAGAGAGCAAGGTGGGGTGGGGACAATGTGAGAGCTTGGCCAGAGGTAAAGAGCTGTGGGATGAGCACAGTGCTGGGGGCAGAGACGTCAAGGAGGAGGATAAGCAGAGAATCAGGTCTTGAATCTCGTGGTGAAGCCTGTGCCTGATCTGTTACTTTATGAGGGAGTTCAGCAATGCTGTTCATTAAACAGCTCTGGCTGATCTGCCTGGGCAAAGCCTCTTTCACCTCTCTGGGACTGCTCTGGAGCTGGAGCCAGTCGCTGTTGGTCATTTGAGGTGGTCTCCTTGTGGTTTGTCCAATCTTTTCTGTGAATATTCACATCTTACAGCTTTGGGGTTGTCTTAGTAAGTGATGATAATCACAGTCACTTGGAAAGGACATAAATTCATTCAATGTGAATTTCTGTGTTGACACTAAGAAGAAACCTGAGATTTTCAGTGTCTTTCTCATTAATTTGGGTAACTTTTGTGTCTGCCATGTTGGTTATGAGGCTTTGATGGTGGTGAAATCCTAAAGACAGAGGAGAGACCTGTCTGGCTTAAGACTGACCTATTTCAGCAAAGTTTTAATTTGTATTCCCATCATATATGGGCAATGAAAGCTGTCAAATCTGTTCTCTCGCAAGGCCATGTGTATTTTGTGTTTACCCAACATCTGGCTTTGCTTGGTAAACAAGAAACCTGAGTGACTGCAGTCAAAAAAGATTCGCTTTTCTCTCTTTGAAGGCCAAAATGAGTCCTTGTGGTCATCTGTTCTGTGTGATTCAGAGCCTTGGAATTTATTTTCAGGTGTCTGAATGGTGTCTATAATATTTTGACTTGTCCTGTTTCAGTCTGGATGGTCCAAAGCATTTAATATCTGCCGTTTGCTGACTGTAATTATTTTGTTGTCTGAAGGGAACATCATAAAAAAACTCCCACGGAAAACTGCTGTCTTCGTCAAGGACACGGCCACCTTCTGTGTGGAGCTGGACAATGACTGCCAGAACGTCAGGTGGCTGAAGAACAGAGAGGAGGTGAAACCCAGCGACCGCATCTCCATCACGCGCTCTGGCAAACAGCACACCATGACCATCCGGGAGTGCAAGGTGGAAGATGCTGGGGAGATTGCCTTCCTGGCTGATGAGAGCAGGACTTCTACCCAGTTCACTGTGACCAGTAAGCTTCTCTTTTGTTTGGCCTTGGTGTTGTGTCTTCCCATGGCACCATTGTTGTTTTGAGTGCCACTGTGATAATTTTGGTATCCAAATCCAGCTGAGGGTTTGGTGTCTGCCACAAAAAGCCACCAGCCTGTCTGTGAGTGTTGTGAGGTGTTTGGAGGAATCCAAACAGGTCTTCCATCCAGCTGACCGTGACCAGTGAGCTTCTCTTTTGTTTGGCCTTGGTGTTGTGTCTTCCCATGGCACCATTGTTGTTTCAAGTGCCTCCGTGATAATTTTGGTGTCCAAAACCAGCTGAAGGTTTGATGTCTGCCACAAAAGGCCAACAGGGTATTTGTGAGGGTTGTGAGGTGTTTGGAGGGAGATCCAAACAGGACTTCCATCTAGTGCCACTGTGATAATTTTGATGTCCAAATCCAGCTGAGGGTTTGGTGTCTGCCACAAAAAGCCATCAGCCTGTCTGTGAGTGTTGTGAAGTGTTTGGAGGGATCCAAATAGGACTTCCACCCAGTTCACTGTGACCAGTGAGCTTCTCTTTTGTTTGGCCTTGCTGTTGTGTCTTCCCATGGCACCGTTGTTGTTTTGAGTGCCACTGTGGTAATTTTGGTGTCCATAATCAGCTGAGGGTTTGATGTCTGCCACAAAAAGCCACCAGCCTGTCTGTGAGTGTTGTGAGATGTTTGGAGGGATCCAAATAGGACTTCCACCCAGTTCACTGTGACCAGTAAGCTCCTCTTTTGTTTGGCCTTGGTGTTGTGTCTTCCCATGGCACCGTTGTTGTTTTGAGTGCCACTGTGATAATTTTGGTGTCCATAATCAGCTGAGGGTTTGATGTCTGCCACAAAAAGGCAACAGCCTGTCTGTGAGTGTTGTGAGATGTTTGGAGGGATCCAAACAGAGAGAATATCTGTAGAGTCATGGAATGGATTGGGTTGGATGGGATCACCTCATTCCACCCCACGCCATTGGCAGGAACACTTTCCATCAGACCAAGGTTTTCAGGGCCTTGTCCAGCCTGGCCTTGAACACTTCCAGGAGTGGAGCATCCACGGTTTCTGTGGGTAAAAGCAGTGCTGGGGAAAGCATGGCACAATCTTATCTTACTTGACAGAGCAGCAGCAGCAGGTGCAACATTGTCAAGATTGGACCTGAAATGAAATTTTGGTGAAGTTGCCTAATTTTATTGGGCGTTATTTTGATGACACTGCATTTCCCAGGTGAAATCTGCTTTATTTAAGACAAAAATACATATGATTTCTGGTTCTGTTGCAGTTCTGGATCATATATGAACAAATCACCCACTCCAGTCACAATTTGGGAAGAGTAATTATTTTCTCTCACCACTGCAAAAAGTGGCAAAAAGAAATATATTATTTAACAGATATGTAACTGTTGAGTTATATTAACTTTGTTTGGGCATTCTGAAGCCATTGAACTAGAATGAGGAAAAAATGAGGAAAATGTCACATTTGGCTTTGTGACAGTTTCTAAGGTATTTGTAAACCTGTACCATCCAAACAAGCACCTATGCAATGGGGACAATAAAGTTCAGCTTGATTTCAGACCCTGCTGTTTCAATTATGAAGAAAGAGTTGATTCATGGAACAGAAACTGCCTTCCTGCAAACAGGTATTGCTGAAGAAAACATTGCATTACCATTTCTGATGGCAAGGTCAAGAGATCCCATTCCAGGGCTTAGTGTTCAGCTTAATGTTACCCTAATGGGACCTTTGACATCTATCTGTGAGCAGCAGTCACTGACAGGCTGGTAACTGTGCACCCCAAACCACTTCTGTGTCTATTTCTGTAAGGAAGGAAAAGCGTATCGCCTTGAGATTTCCTATTTTTACACATTGTGCATATCGGATTTACTGCCTGGAGAATCCTCTGTGCTGTGTCCACATCTTTTTCAATTAGCTGGGTGAGATTGGTGGTGGTTCTGGTACCTTTTATAATGTACAGGCAATGTTTGTGTATTATTTGTCATCTTGCTTTGTTAATGCAAGATGACAAATAATGCAAATAATGCAAAACTATTGCCATTTTAAAGATGGGTAAACTGAGGCAGGAAGGAAATCAGTTGTCCCAGAGCTCAGTTTTTAGTTTAGACTCATCAACAGACTCCATCTACAGTCTGGAATTCTTGAGTATGTCCTCTGTGTGATTGTTTCACCCCCCTCCCATACCTTCTTTAAGCTGGATTAATTGCTCCTGAGTGTGCTGCTCATGGGATCACAGCTGGAGTCTCGCTGACTGACTTAACCCAGACACCTTTCAGATAGCCAAAATTAAATGAAATTAATCCTGGGCCATGCCAGTAGAGGTGTAACCAGAGCACATCAGGTAATTCCTCTTGACCAAATAAGTGGCAGCACATAGTGAATAATCCTGATGGGACTTGAGCCTTCTCTAAAGGGTTCAAGAGGAATAAAAGGGTGAAAATAAATATTCATTGTGCAAATACCTGTCGGAATATGTTTGTAGCCCCAGGTACCATAAAATAGCCGCATCTCCTCAATAGTAGGTCCTCATGGTGGGAACACATCTTTGTTGTTTTCTTTCGAAGTTAATTCCAAGTCCCAGAAGCTGGTTCTGCATAAATTACTAAAACAAAGATCCCAAACGATGTCATTTTTGGGAGACAAAGTTACAGCTTCTGAGTGGGGGTAGCACAAAATTCAGGAGCAGGACAGATACCCAGATGAAGGAGGCTGAAGGGAACGTTGAAGCCCGTCTAACAAGCCAGGCTCTCCATAACTCTTAAAAGATTTGAACAACTTTTGCTGAGGGTTTTACCCGTCTTCTGAGTGAAAACAAGAAGCTGAGTGTTAGTCTGCTTTGCCCAGGAGCTGTGAAGGCAGAAATGTGGGTCTGTATCCAGCACTGGAGATTTAAGCCTATAAATGTTTGTTGAAGACTCTCTGATTGTGATGACAGTTTTAATATTGTGTAGTGTGACCGTGTTCAAAGGGGTCCAAGGATGAGGGAAGTGATGAGGATCTGACTCCATGTTTCAGAAAGCTTGATTTATTATTTTATGATATATATTATATTAAAACTATCCTAAAAGAATAGAAGAAAGGATTTCATCAGAAGGCCAGCTAAGAATAGAAAAAGAAGTAATGATAACAAAGGTTTGTGGCTTGGGCTCTGTGTCTCAGCCAGCTGACTGTCATTGGCCATTAATTAGAAACAACCACATGAGACCAATCACAGATCCACCTGCTGCATTCCACAGCAGCAGATAATCATTGTTTACATTTTGTTCCTGAGGCCTCTCAGCTTCTCAGGAGGAAAAATCCTAAGGAAAGGACTTTCATAAAAGATGTCTGTGACAGTGTAGAAATCACATATGTTTAGCTGTGCAATACAAGTATTGGACATCAAAGTTTGAGCTTGATCTGGAATGATCATGATTCTGTGATCTTTGCTTAAAACAGCCTCAAAGCATCTTCCATCCATTTTCTTGCTTTTCCATCTCACATCAAGGTGTTATTGAGGTTTATTAAACCAGATGAACTTTTAGCCCAGCGTAAGCTATTTTGGCTTTTCCCCTGTGATGTAGCTCACTGCTCTGCTTTGTTTTGTTTCCTTCCCTTGCGCAGCTCCCAAAAAACCTCCCACCCAACCCCCATCTGACCCTGTGGTGAAAAATAAAACAGAAACCTCAGTGACCCTGGCGTGGTCCCCTCCGAGGATGGAGCGGCCCATCCCGGTGGACGGCTACATCGTGGAGCGCAAGAAACTCACCGGCTTCACCTGGGTCAGGTGCCACGAGTCCCACGTCCCCAGCCCCGAGCTCACGGTCAGCAACCTGCCAGAAGAGGCTGACTACCAGTTCAGAGTGTCTGCTGTCAATGCCTACGGACAGAGCCCCTACCTGGAGTTCCCTGGGAGCCTGCGCCTTGGTGAGCACGAAACCAGCACTAAACGGGGTGGTCGGACACGTGGCTGCTTTGAAAATGTTTCCCGTGGCTTTGAGGGTGGGGAAATAGCCCAGCAAATCCTCTTTGCCTTCACTGCTGGTTGTCCTGCGTTGTGCCAACCGCTGACCTTCAGCAAAGGGAGGAAGGAAAAAGTCCAAACCCACCCCAGTGAGGGTGGTTGGGTTTCTGTGGGTTCAGGTTCCAATATCCCACATCAGGCTGTGGGAGAGGCAGAGCTCCCTGCTATGGACCTTAAACCTGTAAATGCTTCTTCTGCACCTGCAATGAAAAGAAAAATTGTGATGGCCTTATGGTACAATTTTCAATATAAAGACATGAGATATCGATCTTGCACCTAGAGAATATTTATGGGTGATCATGAAAACCAAGTTGTAGCCAGTCTCTCTTTAATCTAAGAGTTTCCAGGAGAAATCCAGGGGTTTTGCTTTGTTTCTATGGTGCTAATGTGCCCATAGAATCATTGGGTGCAATAGGATTTCTTCTTCTTTTGAATTGCTGCACTAGAAAATATCTGTACAGATATTGAAGACCCACACAAACTTTGATCATAGCGTGTCTTGTGATTGTGTCATCCTTGTCTCTCACTGTCTGAACATGCCTGTATTGTCCTAGAATATCTAGAACTGACTTGCAGGGATATCTAGAAGTCCCTCCTTCTGAAATCTAAGAATAATATTGTCTCTTCAATAAACGAGACACTTGCGGGGACTTAGGTGTTTCTGGCCTATGCCTTTATACATTTTAGAGAAACACAAAAAAAAAAATCAGTAAAATATGCCTGTTTTTCTAGCCCTGTAGAAAGCAGGACTCCAGAGGTCTAAAGGAAACAAATCCTTAAGACCAACCATGCATTTCCTTCAATGCATGAGTATTTTATAAAGCTGCATTAATTAATTCTCATGTGTTGTTTACCCTGACAATTTGGTTCCTGAGAGGAGTTATCCTCCATGACAGTGTTGTTCTCAGAGGTGTGTGTTGTTCTTCCCTAGAACCCGTCCTGGCTGTGAAGAACCCCCTGACAACAGCTGAAGTTGCACCTGGAGGGGATGCCCTGTTCACTGTTGACCTGACCAAGACATGTTCTGGCACTTGGTACCTGAATGGCAAAGTCTTACAGGAAAGTGAGACCTACATCATCAACAGAACCCAAACCACTCACACCCTGGTCATAAAAAATGTCACCAGGAAGGATGATGGGGCAGAAGTGAAATTTGTTGCCAATGACGTTGAGACCAGCACCAAGATGAGAGTGAGAGGTATTTATTATAGTCATTGCTGTCCACTCTTCTCCCACCCACTCAGGGGGGTGGTTGCTGGGAATTGAGGATTAAAACTGGGGCTGGAGGCTTTCCTTGGTCTGTGGGAAGCACCTGGAATTGTGTCATGTGATTAATGTGTGTCCTGGTAATGACCTCACAGCTCAGAGTGAGCTGATCTGGCCACCTGTTGGTATCTGAACTAGATTGCTTCATATCAGCTCACGAATTTCTGTCAATTTGATGTCACTCACAACCATCTGTCAGTGGATTCTGTCACCAAATCTGCCACTAATTCACCTTAAAGTTGTAATTTCAGCTCTAGCTTTGACCATTCTCTTTGACTGTAATAATCTTTCAAAAGTAAAAGAGCATTCATTACTAAAAGGCTTTTCTTGTAGGTTTTTTAGTCCACCATGTGTGGAATATAAAGTTAGTATGCTGGAGCTTGATTTAAGATCAAGGTTTCCTCTGTGACATGACAGTAACATCTGTACTTACCACATTACAAGGCAAAGCATAATGAATTCATAATGAATCATTTCTTCTGGAAGGATGTATTTGGCTTGGGAGAAGATCTCTGCAGAATCATGTTTAGAGTATTATTTATCAGTAGAAAAAATATGTGTTGGTTTCTTTTTTCTTAGTAACTCTGACAGTAAAAACAGATCAAGTTTTCTGAACCGAGAAAGAATGCGCAGTGTTTACATAAGTGTTGTTACAGTGTCACGTAAGTTGAGTTATACAGTACTTTTCTCTAACAAGCTAAAAATGGAGCCCCATCTCTCTCTCTACAAGGCTTTTAAAGGACAAACTGTCCAATTAAGAAATGACACCTCAATTATTTTTACTTTTAACCCAATAACAACCATCCATGCCCACAATGGGGACTTTTTTATCCAATTACACAAAACCACCCAAACCCATGGAGGAGAAGGAGAAGGAGAAGAAGGACCAGCCTCTGCCCCAAAACCTCCATCTTGCTTTATATCTGTTACTATATTCTAAAACCCCAAACTCTGAGTTTCCCACCCTGTGATATCACACACTTCTATTCCAACTCCACACCCACAATCCCAGACATATCATTCCCTTTTGGAAGCTTCTCCACGGCCTCAGGTCAATGCAGTGTTCTCTTGGGGATCAGTACCTGGCAGCGCAGAAATCTGAAATTCTCAGCAGCCAGGGTTTCAATAGATTGTGAGGGCAGGAACAGGATCTAACATCTTCAGAGATCTCACAGTCTGCAGTTTTATCAGGGATAAGTACCGTGGCATAACTCGAAATAACCAAGCCTCTTGTCCTGGCAGGAGCTGCAGTGAGATTCACCAACAAGACCAAAGACGTAGAAAAAGTCTCAGCTCGGCTGAGGGAGGAAGCCAAACTCCAGGCTGAGCTTTCAGACACAGAGGCCACTGTGAAGTGGATGAAAGATGGGAAGGAGCTCAAGGCCAGTGAAAAATACGAGTTCCAGAGTGTGGGGAAGAGGCGCATGCTGAAAATCCGCAGCACTGCTGAGGAGGACGCTGGAGTCTATGAGTGTGTCTGTGAAGGGGATAAAATGGTTTATCAGCTCTCAGTGAAAGGTGAGTGACTGCCTGGGCTGCTCTGCACTGATGATGTTCCTGCCCTAAACCAACGGAGCCATCAAGGCACACAAAGGGAGACTCCAGAGGGAGTTGGGTAATTGCCCATCAACATCCAGCCTTGATGATGTGTCCTGCAGCAGAACTGGGGAGCAAATACAGCAACTGGCCAGGTGCTGGGAGCTGTGCTTTCACTCCAGTTGGCATCTTGATATTCCAGGGAATTTGGTGTAACTTTGTGAGGGTGAGTGGCAGGTAGGGAACAGTGCTCTTGAGATGAAGAAATCCAGCCCCAGGGGCAGGACATGACACAGGGTCCTGCAGTTCTGGTTGTACAGAGACTTCAGTTCTGGTTGTACAAGATCATCTTGGCATTGTGTGATTTGGGGGCTTTTTTGACTTTTTTTTTTTGTCTTTCTTTGTTTGTTTGTTTTAATTTTTTATTATTATTATTTGTTTGAGGTACTTTTTTGTTATTTTCTGTCAATACTGTGGTGGATAAGAGAAAAAAGCCTTTCCAGGGCACATCCTGTTTACAAGGTGTTCAGATGTGTAGAAAAATCAGCAAGGTGGCACTTTATTTTGATATTTCTTGAACCAGCACTGTTTTACAGCCGTTCTTTTTTTTGGCTGTTCTTCCTTTCATGGCAGTCTCTACCTTTACCCTGAAACCAATAGCATTAAGCCTCCTTCTTGCAAACCTTCCCATCTGTGCAAGATTTTATGAACCAGAGCAAAGCTGTCTCTGCCTTGAAGGGGACCAGGTTTTACCTAAAACCCCCAGTCTATCCCCAGACTGTCCCTCACATGGACCATCAGATGTCTGCTGAGGTTCAGAGCACAAAGTCTTATCCCAGGCCAGTCCAGCCTGTTGTCAGACTGTCACCAAAAGTGAGGGAAAAACAAAAACTCTCCAACAACACCTTTTAGTTAGAGAATCAAGGCATCGCTTCATTTCTGGCCAGGATGTGCAACAGAAATAATTTCATCCACACATTGCCTGGGTCGTGGGAGGAAATCATGCCTTCACTCATGATTTTTACTTGATTTTTCACTTGCTTATACAGTCAAAACACAGAGAAATTGTTCAATGTTCATTGCTCCCAAATTGTGCAGTTTTTAGTATTTGGTTTCCTATTGGTTATTGATCCTTTTGCCTTCAATACTAATTAGGTTCTCATTCTTTGTTCTCTTATTGATCTTTCCTGAGACCAGGTGTGTCTGACCATGCCAGAGGTGATGTCTGGAGTTGATGTTCATAAATTGTTATCTGTTTTATATCTCCTGTGCTACCCCCAGTCTGTTGAGGTGTTAAGCTCATCAGGCCAAGTGGTGATACAGTTCTTTGAAAAGAAACTCCAATTCCTTTCCCCTGGGCAAAGGCAAACAAAGCCCCTGACTGAAGTTATGTAAAAATTTTAAACTTTGTATTGTATAGTACAATTTAACAGTTGTATTAAACAATTGTTAAACAATTAATTCTGGAGGGATTTCAGAACCTATTTTTTCTTTGAACTGGCAAGTTCAGTCTGTAAAGCCATTTGAGCTCCATGTTTTGTCCCACAGCTCCATGTTTTGACCCTCACCTTCCTCCCAGGCATGATCACAGTTCCTGCATGGAGAAAGTCTGAGGTGTTTCATCATCACGTTCTGCTGGCACCTCACCCTCATTGGTGTCTGTAGAAACAGCAAAGCCTGAGAGTATTGTGGGGTTTTTTCCTCATTTGACAACTTATTCAGTTATTTCAAAGAGCAAACTTGGGAGAGCTGAAAAAAAAAGTGACTAAATCTATATAGAGAGGAATTTCTGTCTACAACTGGCACCTGCTCTTGATGTTGATTTTTTTTCCTCTCTTTCTCTGCCTCTTTAGCATCATTTTTCATGCTGACAGTTCTCCCCACGTTTACTTGAATTACTTGATGGATGTTTCCATGTGGCTTTCATGGTTGTGTGCCTATCAAATGAGTGATCAATGTTATTATTTAAAATAACATAATGACATAATAAAACATCATAAAACCATAATAAAAATAACGTAATAATATCATAATAAACCAACATAAAAACAAAATAAAAGAATATAATAATGGCATAATAAACCAACATAAAAACATAATAAAATAGCATAATAATGACATAATAAACCAACATAAAAACATAATAAATTAACATAATAATGACATAATAAACCAATATAAAAACATAATAAAATAGCATAATAATGACATAATAAACCAATATAAAAACATAATAAAATAGCATAATAATGACATAATAAACCAACATAAAAACATAATAATAGTAATAATAATAATAATAATGTCAGTCTGCATTGACAAGCTGTGATTTAAAGTCTGCTGTTTACATCTTGATTCCTGGTGAATCACCTTTGGTACCTCTCATCCTTCTGGGATGAGCCTCACAAATTCTGTATCAACGTTTTACCTTCCATCATCACCACCTTTTATCAGCCACAGGGA
Source organism: Calcarius lapponicus (assembly GCA_039654755.1). Taxonomy (NCBI): domain Eukaryota; kingdom Metazoa; phylum Chordata; class Aves; order Passeriformes; family Fringillidae; genus Calcarius; species Calcarius lapponicus. The sequence goes on along the minus strand of CM077464.1, from coordinate 12,307,551 downwards.
ATCATTTGAGGGGCAGGTCAGCTGTAAATGGCACGTGGGCATCACGTGGCTGCTGAGGGGCCACTGTGCCAAGCCATGGCCACTGTGTCACTGCCTGGGCCTCCTGCCCAAACCAGCCAGAAATGCACTTGCCATTTGTCACTGCAGCCCCTGCAGTGCCCTGAGCTCCACTGCCAGGCACCCTCTGACACATGACCTCCTGTGGTGACAAGGGACATCTGAGACATCTCCTTCTGGCTGCTCTGGTTGTATTTTTCACTCTGATTTTGTGAGGAAGGGAAAGGGGAATGAATGAACTCATCTCCTTCTTCCTCCCACAACCTTGAAACTGTGGACTGAGTTTCAGAAATCCTGAGGAAAGAATGTCTTGGCAGTGCCTTTCCCTTCCTTTCCCTTCCTTTCCCTTCCTTTCCCTTCCTTTCCCTTCCTTTCCCTTCCTTTCCCTTCCTTTCCCTTCCTTTCCCTTCCTTTCCCTTCCTTTCCCTTCCTTTCCCTTCCTTTCCCTTCCTTTCCCTTCCCTTCCCTTCCCTTCCCTTCCCTTCCCTTCCCTTCCCTTCCCTTCCCTTCCCTTCCCTTCCCTTCCCTTCCCTTCCCTTCCCTTCCCTTCCCTTCCCGTTTGAATTTTTTGGTTTGAGGCAATTGATGACTCAATTATTTCATTCCACATTAATATTATTGTTTCTTTTCTATGCTCCAGTTAATTTCCAGGAATAAATTTATATTCATTTTAGTCCTATGAGGTATCCATATAGGTTATTAATTTTATGTAATTTAATTTATCTAGGTTATATTTTTAGCCTCTTCCAGAGTCAATTTATTTGTCAGGTGGTTTCAGTATAATGATTGAATAACCTTCCTGGCTTTATCTCCAGTTTATTTCTTTTCTCACCTCCCTTTAAAATATTATTTTAATAATATATTTTAATAATATAATAGCTCTGTTTCCTGGGGCTTCTTCTCCCTGACTCAGCCTCTTGTGCCATCTATGTGCTGTGTTTTTTGGACATGGGATAATCAGGATTATAGTTGGAAATTTGTCTGCTTCTGCTTTGCAATCTAGTGATTGGATCCATAATTAAATAAATAGATTTTGTCTTATGATACATGAATACCAAATGTAGATGTCAATGTACATTTTTGCTGCTGTGCACAGAATTCTTTACCAGAGCTGTGTCCCTGTTTTGTTTCAGCGCTTGCAAACTTTGTGAACAAAGAGAAAACTGGAGGGGTTGTCAAGGCCATTGCTGGGAAACGGGCTGAGCTTGTGTCTGAGACCTCTGAGGCCAACATCATGGTGAGGTGGTACAAAGATGGGAAGGAGATCACAGCCAGCAAGAAATTCACCATGGAAGACAAAGGAAAACTGCACAAGCTTGTGGCTTCAGCTGTGACAAAGGAAGATGAAGGAACTTACACCTGCAAAATTGGGGATGACACCCTTACTTTCGATTTAAAAGTCTCAGGTAAGTTTGTACTGCAAGTGTGGGATCAGAGTCTGTGTGGGAAACGCAGGATTTTGTTCTTTAGACTTGTCCTACCTTACAAACTGACAGATTTTTGGGCCAAGGTTGCACAACTCTTGGAGAGGTTCTGACCCTTGCTCTGAGATTCTGACCCTTGTTGTGATCCTGGTGCAAACCCAGAGTATGGGCAAATAATATAATGATGCTGTGATTTATTTGAGTCAGCTCAAGCTTTTTCCAGGGCTGGAGCCCAACCCAAAAACGTGATGGCTGAACAGCTGGCAGCCACATCTGGCCTCTATTCTTTAGTTCAACCTGTGCATCATCTTAGGACCACCTCAGTCAGGTGTTCAAAGCCTTGCTGTGGCTCCTTTGACAAGTTTAATTCCTGATTTTGAGAGTTAAACATCTCCTGCTGTTCCCAAAGGACATTGTGATCTCAGGGATCCCTCCCCGTGGTGCTGTGGCTCCGTGTGTCACGTGCCCATCACATAAAGCACGTGGCTGTCAGGCCAAACCCAGAAGAGAAATGCTTGTCACCACTGCATTCCAGCCCAGGACAGAGCCAGAGTATAAAATGACACAAGAACTCAGCAGCGAAATTCAATATCTGTGAAATTCAACTGATTCGAGTTGCATGCTTGTGGGAACTTTTCTCCTAAATGGGGTTTTCTGCCTTGTGCCTGGAGCCTGATTTTTAACCTGGTCCTAAATTTAAGACTGAAACTCTCCTGAAAGCTTCTCCTGGCATGTCTGCAGTACAATGCAATTCAAGAGAAGTCACAACTGAGTGCCTGTGACCTGTAACAGAATATCCAGGTTGCTGTGATGCTGTCCATGCACTAACTGAAGACTCAGCAAAGCTGATTAATTTAGGACAGCACTTGTCTGGAGGGATTGCTGCAGGATTTAGTGAGCTGGAGGGAGAGCTTCCAGTTTCCAGTTGGTATTTGCTCAGGTGTTTACCCTGCATCTCACCTCCAGTTCTCTTCTGAGAATCCGACATCATGCAATTTCTCTTGGAGTGTAATTCCCAGCCCCTGACTTTACCCATTGAAAAACTGGTCTGAAACCAGGCTCTGCCCAAACTGACCCCTCAAAAGGCAATTTGTGCAATCTGATTTATGCTGTCTGATTAGAGCTGTCCAAGATGGATTTTATAAGTGTTCTGGTTGTGCTTTGTCTGAGCATCAGGTGCAGAGGATTGCCTGATCTCGGTATAAACTTTTTGCTGGCCATGGGCAGGTTGGGTGAATCTCACCTGTAACTCCTGTCACACGGCTGAGGCAAAGAAAACCGGTGTCTGCTAAATCCTAGAATCACAGAAAGGTTTGGGTTGGGAGCTTAAAGCTCATCCAGTTCCACCCCTGCCATGGCAGGGACACCTTCCACTATCCCAGGCTGCTCCAAGCTCCATCCAGCCTGGCCTTGGACACCGCCAGGGATCCAGGGGCAGCCACAGCTTCTCTGGGCACCTGTGCCAGGGCCTAAGCACCCTCAAGGGGAAGAATTTATCCTTAATACCCCATCCAACCCTACTCTCTTGCAGTTAGAAGTTATGTTATGTTTTATCCCCACAAACTTTTTGGTGAGCAAGGATTGAGTTCCAGCCTGGTGACAACACCTTAGCCAGGGCAGCTTCCTCCTTGTTTCATGTGTCACCATAAACATTTCCCAGAGTGCTGAGGAGCTGCCCTGCACACTCAGGGGGTGGTCTCAGGGCAGGGAATCAATCTGCCTTGAGGGTCATGAGACACCCCAATAACCCTGAACAGCAGGATTCTGGAGGGACCATCCCCCTTTGGTCAGATAATTGTTGATGGATACGTCAGTCCTAATGAATGCATATTTTAATTAAATACTTGCCTGGCATGGCAATCGTCCTTGGGGCGCTCAGTGATGGAAAGCAGCAGTTGCTGCTAAAAGAAATGCAATACTGAGCTGAGTTTGGCTCCCAGTGACAGCCCTCAGCCTGCTCTTCAGGCCAGGGGGAACAAAGGCTCTGAAATACCTGACGTGCCCATCAGATATTGCTGCTTGGCTGAGGGACAGGGTGTGTCCAGGAGGTTTGCTCATATTTTATACCAAGTTCTCTGTCTTCACTTGATTGCCTTCAAAGACAGGCCATCTTTGATTTTTTTTTTTTACCTTTGCAAAGAGGTAAAATTGCAATCGATATCAATTTGCAATTTATAAAAATGTAGTGTTGTTGCTGCCTACGTGACAAATGTTTGCACAGCCCATTTCTGTGCTGCCAGCAGGGTTTGAGCTGAGTTATCCATGCAGGAACCTCCACTGAGCTGTGTGAGCATTTTTGAGTTCTCTGCTGGGAAGATGAGTTTCAACAAAAAGATATGAGATTATTGACTCCTATGTTCATGGAAATATGGAATGGTTTGGGTCGGAAAGGGCCTTAAAAATCATCTCCTTCCAACCCCCTGCCATGGGAAGAGATGTGTTCAACTAGACCAGGTTGCTCAGAGCTTTTTCCTAACTTGGAGAATATTTTATCAATGAGATTATCACATATGTGCCCTGGCCTGGAGAAGAATTAGTCCAGTAGGATTGGTACTGTGAACAAGGAGCTGCAGGAATGGGCTCAGAAACATTTAAAAAAGGCTCCTCATCACCTCTAACTAAATTCTATGAGATTTCCCAGGTCTTTTCAAAGCTGTTTCTGCCCTCAGACATCAACACATTTCCCCCAGAGCTTTCCTGACTTTGGAAGCAAGGAGCGGTAAATGAAGTGTGAGCAACTTGAGGGTGTCTCAGCTTGATTTGGAAGATCCAGGAGGATGTAGGGCAGATGAAGGGGATTTCACTGTAATTGAGAGCAATTATCTGAAGTTCAGAGGGGTTTGCACCATCTGTCAGAGAGGCATCAAGAGTGTGTGATAATGGAATAAAGATCAATAATCACTGTATCCTAACTTTGTGCAGATAAACCTGCACCAAGGCGCAAACCCTTTTCTCCTTTGCACTCCAGATGAAGCTGTTACTTTTGTCAACAAGCCCAAAACGACTCCGGAAGTGTCAGTCAGTCCTTCTGAGAGCCTGGAGCTGGTGTGTGAGGTGTCAGCTGCGGGTGGGGCCGTGGTGTGGAGGAAGGATCAGACTGAGGTGAAGCAGGACCAGAGGACAACAATCGTCTGCCAGGGGACGCAACGCAAGCTCATCGTCAAGAAGGTGACACAGCAAGACCAAGGCAGCTACACCTGTGAGACAAAGGATGACAGAACAACATTCCAAGTCAAAGTCAGAGGTGAGGAAGTGCCAGGAATTCCAAAGGTAAAGGAGAATTCCATTTTGAGCAGTATCTTGCATCCAGAGGAAGATCTCACAATCTCCCTGGGGTGAAAGATCTCAATCCAGATCACAACCATTATACTCAATTTTTTTTTTTTTTTGGCAATTTTCATAACAATATTTTATACACATGATCTCCATCCATGACTGGTTGTGACCACAAAAAGAAGATAGGAAAGGATGGAAATTCCTTCTCCTCTCACAATTAGCTGGTGTGTCTGTAGAAAAACTCCCATGGGAAAATAGTGTGCGGGATGGATAGCAGATGGATGGATAGATAAAGGGGAAGGTGTTTGAAAAGCTCTGATTAGATCCCACCCCTTAAACACTGGATGGAGCAATGTGGTCTAGGGGAACCTGCCCATGGCCGGTGGGTTGGATTGTGATCATCTTTAAGGTTCCTTCCAACAAACCATTCCATGATTAGATGGAAAACAACAGAATTATCCCAAATAGGCAAAAAAAGAACAATGGTTCATGGACATAAGAATATAGGTGCTGTTCCCTTCTGAATCAGTGGAATCTTGGAGAGACATAGGGAGAGAAAAAGAAGAAGAGGGAGGAGGGTTCAGGCAATGTGAGTTGGTGCTCCAAGTGCTACATTTAAATCTGTACTAAAACGGTGAGATTTTAACATTACCCCAAAATTCCCACCAAATTCCCATTCCTGTTACCCTCTTAGCAAGACAGAGATGAAGGTGCTTTCTTGCACTTATGGCCCATCATGATATTACCTGTCAGGGCAAGTACAGTGAAATTGGAGGAACTTCATTAAACCCCAGAGACAGCGACTGCAAAAAGCTGTGTGTGACTGTTGGGCTTTCCTTACAGAGCCAGAGGTTGTGTTTACAAACAAGGAGAAGGTGCAGAAAGAGGTGAAAGCTGCCATGTCAGAAAATGCCACGCTGAGCTGCGAGGTGGCCCAGGAGAAAACAGAGGTGAAGTGGTACAAGGATGGGAAACTGATCACCTCCAGCAAGAAGTTCAAGGTGGAGTCGGAGGGCAAATCGCGTCGTCTGGTGGTGGGTCAGGTGGAGAAGAAAGATGCAGGGGAGTACACCTGTGAGGCTGCTGGCCAAAAACTCACCTTCAGGATCAATGTCACAGGTGGGAGATTGTTCATTCTCATCACAGAAAGGTCCCTTAATACTGAAAAATGTACCACACTTGGGGCTCCAGTTTCTGTGCAGCCTGAAACTTCTTTGAGTAGGGATGGAGATCAATCACTCATCCACGGTCACATTGATGCTGACAGCTGGGCATCTTCATCCATGGATGGATCCCCCTCAGTGCCCCTTGGTGTTTTCTGATTTCCTAGTAATGGAAAGATAGACAAGTTTCCATCCCATCCCATCCCATCCCATCCCATCCCATCCCATCCCATCCCATCCCATCCCATCCCATCCCATCCCATCCCATCCCATCCCATCCCATCCCATCCCATCCCATCCCATCCCATCCCATCCCATCCCATCCCATCCCTTTATAAGGATAAAGGTAAGGTTGTCTCCCTGATATGTAGGAAAAGTAAGTCTGGAAGAAGTAGGAAAACAGGGCTCCTAGAATGAACAAGGCTTCCATAGGGGTTCCAGTGGCAAATGAGATTTGGTATTTATTTATCCATTGCATTCTGGAACAAAGCAATGGGTTTCTTGTGGAGATGGCAGGAAGCTGAAATCCTGAGGCACGAGATAATTTTTCTAAGAAATGGCTGATGTGTTGTCCTCAGGCATGACAAAGGCCCACATCCTGTCTGAGCATTAAAAAATACCAGAGATGTGAAAGTTGTCATGTTTTTTATTTGGGTTTGCTCACTTTGGACAGCATCAGCTTGGGTGTGATTTTAAAATGACTTCTCCTGCTCCATAGAAGCAGAGGATGCATTTATCAACAAGGACAAAGTGAAGAAAGAGGTGAAGGCTGCCCTGTCAGAAAATGCCACGCTGAGCTGTGAGGTGGCCCAGGAGAAAACAGAGGTGAAGTGGTACAAGGATGGGAAACTGATCACCTCCAGCAAGAAGTTCAAGGTGGAGTCGGAGGGCAAATTGCGTCGTCTGGTGGTGGGTCAGGTGGAGAAGAAAGATGCAGGGGAGTACACCTGTGAGGCTGCTGGCCAAAAACTCACCTTCAGGATCGATGTCACAGGTGGGAGACAGATTTTGGGCTGCATTTCATTGGCTTTTCTTTGTATGTGGGTATTTTTTCCACATTTTCTCTGATGTAATATTAGAAAAGCTGTTAAAGTACTTTCTGATGCTGGTCTGAGCTGCTGTTTCAATGAGGTTGTGTAGGGCTGGGCAGATCTGGAGCTGACCTGTTCATATCCTGATGTCAGCTCCTCACCTCCCTGTATATCTCCTTCAGCTGGGGAAGTGAACAAGATTTCTCAATATATTCAAACACATTTCTCAATAGCAGGCACTATTTTGTGTTCCAAAATCTCTTCCAGTTTTATCACCAGTACTGGTTTTCCTCCTCCTGTTATGGGCATTCTTCCATAAAAATCACTGTTTTCCTTCCTCTCTTTTTTTTTGCAAGTGGTAGGACAAGGGTGAATGGTCTCAAGTTCCACCAGAGGTTTAGGTTTGATATTAGAAAAAAATTTTCTTAACCAGAAAGGTTGTCAGGCATTGGAACAGGCTGCCCAGGGAAGTGATGGAGTCCCTATCCCTGGAAGGGTTTAAAAGCTGTGTGGATGTGGTGCTTGGGGACCTGGCAGTGCTGGGGGGACAGTTGGACTCAATGACCTTCCAAGTTTTTTCCAGCCTAAATGATTCTGTGGTTTCTTTGGTCTCAGTGTATTTTTACAAGATATCTGGTGAATTTTATCTTGGGCTTCAGGCAGCCATGCCCACCAGCTACATTCTGAGTGATCATTTCTGAATTTGATGTTAAGAAAGGGTTTGGTGGTTTGTTTTAATATTTATAGCACTCCACCATCTTTACAGCCAAATCCTTCTTTTTTAACATTAAAATTCTTGTCTCAGATGCAGAGGTGATCAGAACAGGGAAGCAATTTTCACCTCTGTTTTCTTTTAGGCACCAAAGAGAGGTTTGGCATTTTATCAGTGGAGTAGAGGAACTCATGTGTTGAGAATCTATTGACTCCACTCTGTGTGGGGTACCCAGGCTGTGGGCTGGGGCATTCTGGCTCTTTTTCATTCTTTGTGTAGCTCATTCTTCAGCTGAGGGACGTGCCAGTTTCAGTGGAGGATAGGTAAGGAAGGAAGGATAATTAAGGATAGATTTGAGAGGTGTCTTCCAGAGAAAATTCAATATGGACATTGATAGACCATCATAAAAGGACAGAGTAATTTGGGTTGGAAGGGACCTTAAAGATCACCTCATTCCCACTCCTTGCCATGGGCAGAGACACCTTCCACCATCCCAGGCTGTTGCAAACCCCATCCAACCTGGCCTGGAACACTTCCAGGGATGGGGCAGCCACAGCTTCTCCAGGCAGAATTGTTATAAACCAAATTCATTATTTGCTGCTGACACTGGTTTGTTCATACATTACTGCAGAGGCATAGTCAGAAAACAGAAATTTATTGTTTTACACACAAACCTCTCTCTCTGAGGGAGCTGTCTGCCCCAGAAAGGTTTCCAGCTCTCTTTCCATGGTGGCACAGGGTAATGTGACCCCTTGCCCTGTGCCACCAGCCTGCCTTAGCTACCGTTGCTGTATTGCTCATGGGGACAGCTGTAGCACGACGTGCCAGTCCAGCCCTGGCTGGAAAATGATCCAGTGTGAAAGTCAGGAGGGATTATGCGTACTCAGAGCCGTTGGCTCTCCTGCTGCAGAAATCCTCCTCTTACTGGTTTATCCCAGAGTGCAGCGGATTTCTGGGTCTTAATTTATCCTGGTGCCATTGCATTTGGAAAGATTTTCAGGGTTGCTGTACTCCAGGGCTCCACTGGTAGCACAAAACTTTCCTTGTTTAAGGACAGGTTGAAGGTTAGATGCTCAGTGTTGGGTTTTGGGATGCCACTGTAGTTTTTGGGTTAATATTAAAAAAAATCAGCTGCTGCACACCTTGGGACTGAGTTGGACACGTAGAAAAAGAGCTGATTCCAAAATATCAGTATTTCAGGATTCAGGGTATGCAATGAAATCCATATTTTATATCAGTGGAAGTTTCATGTCCTGAAAATATTTTTCCTCATTTCCACTGACCAGTTTCATTTAAGGTTGGAAATGTCATCTTCACTGAATAGTTGTTTAAATTTAAAACGAGTGTCTAAGAGAAATTATCAACTGGTGTAAATCACTTTGGAAGCTGATTAAAAGGTTTAGTCACACTTTCTATGAGTGTAAAAATGGTTTATATGAAAGATCAAAAATGTAAAGGACAAGTGAGATGAGCTCTGGAATATTCCTGCTCTGCTAACCTGACATTTTAAATACAGCCCTCATAGAAACAGACTTGTTTTATAACCTGTTTTGAATACACTCTGCATATTCGCACTCAGAGTTGTAGATGAGAGTTTAAATATTAATATTTTTTCAATCAGTTTTGAATGCAAAGCTTGGTGTGTGCTGGAGCCCTTTCAGATGTCAAAATGCTGCTGACATGTCCCTTTGAGGAGCTTTGCATCACGCAGCACAGACCGTGTGCCTTCTAAATGACAACAGCGTCTCCTCGCACCCCTCCTGCGGCCAATATAAACAGAGGAGCTCAAATTCAGAGCCCCTGAGCTGGATTCCTGCTCCGTGTTGCTCCCTGCAGGGCTGTTCTCTTTCTGTGGATGGTGCAGTATTCATAGCAAGGCTGTGATGTGGCCCAGAGCACGTGTGGTGCCACTGTCAGCAGTGGAGGACCCCGACCTGAGCTTACCCCTTCTCCTCATCCTCCCAGGCGGCTGCTGCTGCGCAGAGCACAGATGTGATGGAGACAGGAGAAAATCATCCAGGAGGAGCCAGGGATGGCCCCAGGAGGCTGCAGGGGCTGGCTGGGGAGGGGAAGGCTCAGGGGATGGAAGTGGCTCAGCATCCCCGAGAGCCTCCCAGGTCGCAGAATCTCTGAGGTTGGGAAAGCCCTCCCAGCCCATCGAGTCCCAGCTGTGCCCAGCCTTGTCACCAGCCCAGAGAACTGAGTGCCATGTCCAGGTGTTCCTGGGACACCTCCAGGGATGGGGACCCAAACCTCCCTGGGCAGCTCCTTCCAGTGCCTGACCACCCTTTCCACAGGGAAATTCCTGCTGATGTCCCACCTGACCCTACCCTGGCCCAGCTTGAGGCCATTCCCTCTCATCCTGGCTCTTGCTCTCTGGGAGTAGAGCCCAACTTCCCCATGGCTGTCAGGAGGCCAGTTTGCTGGAAAATCACAGAATTTTTAGGAAATAAAAATACACTTCTGTGGTGTTGTGAGGGTCCCAGGAGGAGATAAGAGATGAGAATTTGACTCCAAGTTCTCAGGAAGCTGATTTATTATTTTATGATATTATATTACATTATATTAGAAGAAATTATATACTAAAACTATACTAAAGAAAGGGAAAAGGATACATCAAAAGGCTAAACAAGAATAAATAATAAAAACCTGTGACTGACCAGAGAGTCTGACACAGCTGGATGGGAATTGGTCATTAAGTAATAACAATTCACATGCTGGGATAAACAATTCTCCAAATCACATTCCAAAGCAGCAAAACAGAGAGAAGCTGAAGCTTCCCAGGAGAAAAAATCCCGGTGAAGGGATTTTTCATAAAATATCATGGTGACATACTTTAAATTTTATATGCTAGTTTTTTGTGTAATGTTCATCAAGTGCTTTTCCATATTGAGAACTGTGTCTTTGTCCTATCTTTAGGATTGGGTTATAAGGTATTTCCTGAGCAACACCCAGTTTTGATCTAAAATACCTGGTAAAATCCTCTGAATAATGTGGTAGTGGAGGTGGCAACTCACCACTGTGCTGTATTTGGTTTGTTCCAAATGTGGGGAGTAAAAATATCATCAAGACACAAGGTAGAATTTTATCTTTAAATTCATTCATTTTTATATTAATTGTAAGAAATTTACAAATGGGATTGTTGAGCTGTTCATGAGGACAAGTCAGGGATGATAATTACATGGACTATATTTTGAGGGTACATTGCTTTATTTATATGATAAATAGAACTGCAAAGCTGGTAACTTACAAGACTTTAATATTGAATTATTTCTGTTGGGAAAGACCTTTAAGATCATCGTGCTGGTGAAACCAGCACTGCCAAGTCCAAGATCCTGCAGAGCATCTACACCTTGTACAAGTAAGAACTTCTTGACAAAAGATATTTATGTCTTATATATTTTCCCTATTTCAGAGGCAGAAGATGCTTTTGTCCACAAGGAGAAGGTGCAGAAAGAGGTGAAGGCTGCCCTGTCAGAAAATGCCACGCTGAGCTGTGAGGTGGCCCAGGAGAAAACAGAGGTGAAGTGGTACAAGGATGGGAAACTGATCACCTCCAGCAAGAAGTTCAAGGTGGAGTCGGAGGGCAAATCGCGTCGTCTGGTGGTGGCTCAGGTGGAGAAGAAAGATGCAGGGGAGTACACCTGTGAGGCTGCTGGCCAAAAACTCACCTTCAGGATCGATGTCAAAGGTGAGAGAATGTGCTGCATCCCTGTTTTACACCCCGAAAAAAATCAAAATTCCTGGTTTTCATCCTGAAAAATTGAAGGAGGGGAAGGTTATGTGGCTTGTCAAACTCCATCTCAACAGGCCATCACTTAACTGGTGGTTTACTCATGAAATTGTGTTCATGCTGTTAGATCTGTCTTTTTTTTTGGAAACTAAACATGCAGTGGATTTCTGTAGCCCCAAACTCAGGTCAGGGTGAAGATCACTGGGGAATTTCCCTGGGTATCTTGGAGAGATGCGCTGATAGCAAACCGAGAATTCACTAATTGCTGGAGAAATTAAAGGGAGCAGCAAATCTGGGCACAGGCATTCTCTTGTGGAAGCTCCTTTCTGAAATATAGTTTTTTTATAGAGGAAACCTTTATATTATGGCCTCTGACAACTGGATGGAAATTCCAGAACTCTTCTCAGAAGGAGGAAATGAGGAAAAAAAAAAAAAAAAAGGAAAAGCTCTTTTCACCTTGATATTCAAGCTTTTAATCTTGACATCCTTCAGTTGGATCCTGATAAATTTAAAGCAAATTGAAGAGTTCATACATTAGATTTATTTTTGACCATGGCATGGTGAAAATACAGTTGAGGCTGGCTGATTTTCATTCATTTGAAAAAAATATTTTTTTCATATCTTGATAATGGTTGGGAAAGAAAGATACAGACACAGAATAGGCTCACAAAGTTTGTTTTCCCAACACTATCTTTGTTTTGTTTGGCAAAGTAAATTACAACTCTTGGGTTGGCTGGGCAATTTAATGCTTCTCCTCTTACAACAAACCTAATTCTGAGAGACCTCATCCACCTTAGGGCTGCTGGATTTTGGGATATGTTACTTTCTTCAGATTTTGAGGAAAGGTAGTGGTGGAAATTAAAGCAATATTGAGGCTGTGTCTTGGACTACCAGAGAATGACTCCTTCACTGCACTTGATGTAATTAAAATGTTAAAAATTCAGTAGGTGCTGGCAGCAGGGAATGTGAATGGGAGATTAATTTCAGCACCACAATTGAAAAGGTGATGTGTGCATTTGGGAAGGGATCTGTGAATTTTCAAAATCTGCCCTTCTACGCTCAATTGCAGAAGCAGAAGATGCTTTTGTCCACAAGGAGAAGGTGCAGAAAGAGGTGAAGGCTGCACTGTCAGAAAATGCCACGCTGAGCTGCGAGGTGGCCCAGGAGAAAACAGAGGTGAAGTGGTACAAGGATGGGAAACTGATCACCTCCAGCAAGAAGTTCAAGGTGGAGTCGGAGGGCAAATCGCGTCGTCTGGTGGTGGCTCAGGTGGAGAAGAAAGATGCAGGGGAGTACACCTGTGAGGCTGCTGGCCAAAAACTCACCTTCAGGATTGATGTCCCAGGTAGGAGAAGGTTCTTTGGCCCATCACTCTTATTTCTAGAATCTTTAGAAACATTAACATTATTTTATAAGTCTTCTTCATGTTACGCTTCAGATTTTTGGAGTACATTGTTGGCATGGCCTAGGATGGGTACAAATACAAGTTTTCTTCATGTATACTTTGTAAAACATCTAAAATCCTTAAAACGGGGAGCTGAATCCCTAGAGAATATTGGAAGCTACACACCACTGGAGGGAAAGGGCTGTAAAAAAGAAGGTACTGATTGTGCATCTCCTCCTTCCGATCCTGGTACAATGAGAGCAAATCTGCACCACAGCTCGTTCTCAGTGCAGGGTCGTAGTGGAGAGCCTGCCCAATGTCCACACTCCTCTTCTTTCCCTTGAAAGTGCTCATTTCAGCATGAATGGAGTCGTGGAAGTAGGGCTTGATATTTATGAAGGTCTTTAAGGTGGCAAGAAAACAAAGTAAAGCAAAGAAAGTGTCATGGAGACTCATTCCAGTTGTATTTCCCTACTGGGGCCGTAGAGAGGTAGAATGGATTCAGCTTCCCAGCTCCCTCACAGCTTCCCAATCCAATTCCAAGTGGTGTGATTGATGTGTCTCTGGAGGACAGGGGGATTTCACCATTTGGATGTGAAATGAGCTGAGCTTTTCCAGGGTTGTATTGAGAAAAAAAAAACAGGGTCCTGGACATGTCATTGCTGGTCTAGCACCTTTCTCACTTCACAAAATGATCTAAGAAGAAGCAGAAGCAGCTGCTGAGAATCAAAGAAATCAATTTTATGGGACTATAATGCAGCATGGAACAGCTCCTTTCTCTTAAATTTGATAGTTTTGCAATTAACTTCAACCAAAACACGTCCTGCCTTGACTGCGTCCTGCCAGACAATGTTCTTATGAACCATAGAGAGATTACTGCTGTCAAAAAACCCAAAACAGGCAAAAAACCACCACAAGGTCCTTTGCATGTTCTTCTGATAGACTTAGATGTGGACTGTCATTTCAGAGGGTTTTTTTCCAGTGTTACCTGTAAGCCACAATAAGGGGATTGAACAAAATCATATTTTGGAGAAAGTCTGGATTTCTCTCTCTTTCCAGAGCCAGAGGTTGTGTTTACAAACAAGGAGAAGGTGCAGAAAGAGGTGAAGGCTGCCCTGTCAGAAAATGCCACGCTGAGCTGCGAGGTGGCCCAGGAGAAAACAGAGGTGAAGTGGTACAAGGATGGGAAACTGATCACCTCCAGCAAGAAGTTCAAGGTGGAGTCGGAGGGCAAATCGCGTCGTCTGGTGGTGGGTCAGGTGGAGAAGAAAGATGCAGGGGAGTACACCTGTGAGGCTGCTGGCCAAAAACTCACCTTCAGGATTGATGTCCCAGGTAGGTGAAGGTTCTTTGTGAGAATTCAGTAGAGGGCAATGCAGCAATAATTGAAATAACTACTCTGCCATGACTCAATTGCAATAGTCTGGGTTTTGTTGCAGCCTGCAGGGTTCACCTGATTTTCTGTGCTTGGTTGCCTGGATTTGTGGAAATGGGAATACTTGGCTTTAGCATGGTACAAGCTCTGTCTCATCCTTAGCAGGTTTAATAGTAGTTATAACAGAAATAATTAGTGTTCAGATCCCTTCCATTCCTATGATCCCAAAGGGTGATTCTTGTACATTGAACTTCTTGAAAGCAAAGAGCCATTACAGAATCTCTTCCTTGTTAGCCTTGCAATCCCATTTTAGAAGATTTAGAGGCTGGCACGTGTTTTGTCATTTGCATTATCAGCAGCATATTGTAAACAGCACTTTTTTTTTTTGGCTGTTGTGTTATTGAGATCTCAGTTTTTTGAGGTGTCTTTCTATTCCCGCCAGGTGCTAAATGAATGCCTTTTGCTGTGAAATAGTCCAAGAAATTGCTTTATTGCCTCTGAGATCTTAAGTAAAAGGAATTTGAGAGCTTATGTCCTCCAATATGCAGGAGACATGTTCTTTGGGAAAGTTTGAATTAAATATATTTTTACCTAGTGACTTGCAACTGTAGGGTTGATGTCAGGCTCCTCTTGGTCCTTTCTGTTCCTAGGCTCTTATTTCCCAATTTTCCAAGTGGCAACCCCATCCCGCAGAGGGGTAGACTCAGTGATGGCAATTGGTTTTGCAAGTGGCAACCTAAATACTTTCCAAACCTCTCCACAGAAATATGTAAGATTAATCTAATTTTAACCCATCAACAATTTTTTTCTTCTTTTTCTGTGCTCAGAGCCCAAACCTGCATTTATAAACCAGGAAAAGGTCCAGAAGGAGGTGAAGGCTGTCCTGACAGAAAGTGCCACCCTCATGTGTGAGGTAGCACAGGACACAACTGAAGTGAAGTGGTACAAGGATGGAAAACTGCTCGTGTCCTCTCGGAAATTCAAAATAGAGACCTTGGGCAAATCCCGGCGCCTGGTGGTGGGGCAGCTGGAGAAGAAGGATTCAGGGGAATACACCTGTGAGGCTGCAGGCCAGAAGCTGACCTTCAAACTGGAAGCAACTGGTGAGTGCTCACTTTGTGGTGGGAAGAACCAGTCCCTGTGGCTTAGAGGAAAACGGGGTATTCCTGACACAGCAGCCTTGGTGCAGCTGCTGTCTCCCCTGGAGAAACACCACTGAGCTACAGGACACATTAATTCTTAATCTAGCAGTGTAGAGGTGAGAAATTTGGACTTTTTTTGGGGGTCTGGAAATGCTTCATAGCTTTTTGCTTGTCTCTTTCATTCACCACATCACCTGATCTCTTTCAGTGGTGGGAGCTGGAAGTAGATGTGGGCAGTTTGCAGAGTAGCAATGGAGCTATGGGGAAAAGGGACCCAGAAATCCTGGTATGCTGCTTGTGTGTGCCCCCAAAATGCCTGGTTTTGTGGCAAAAGGTGGTACAGATGCTGGAATCCTGGATGCTGAGAATCTTAAACTTTCTGTGCTTAAAGGCACTGACCCACAAGAGAACACTGCATTTGACCTGAAGTTATGAAACAGGCTTCTAAAATTGATTGATAGCATTGGGACTGTGGGTGTGGAGTTGGTTAGAAGTGTATAATATCACAGAGCGGAAAACTTAAAGTTTGAGATTTTAGAATATAGAAATAAATATGGAGCAAGACGGAGGTTTTAGGGTGGAGGCTAGTCCTTTTTCTTCACCTTCTTCTTCCTTCTCCATGGTTTTGGGTGATGTTTTGTAATTGGGCAGGAAAGTCCCCATTGCAGCTCTGTGGGATCAGTTCTTGGGTTAAAAGGGAAAATAATCCAGGTGTCAGTTCTTCATTGGACAGTTTAGTCTGAAAAGACCTTGGCACAAGAGACTGTTGGCCATTTTGTGCCTTCTAATGAAAAGCTGCTGAACTCCCAGCAGTGAGACTGTTTTACTGATAAGAAATAATAAACACCTGAGTGTGAACATGAACTACTGTCTCAAGTGCCTTCAATCCAGACCCAGAGAAACCAATATACAAGACAGAAAGGAGGCCAGGAGGAATGGACTGGAATCACAGAATGGTTTGGGTTGGAAGGAACCTGAAAGGTTGAGTTCCAGCCCTCCTGCCAGTGGAGCAAATAGAAAACAGGGCATAAATTCAGCCCATTAATGTCTCTTCTTAATTTTATCTAAGATCCTAAAAAGAGGAAGGGAAAGAATTATAGAGGTAATTTTACTTCTAAGAAGCAAGTTTTTTGTGGACCCTCAATAAAATATAAATATTTACATTTTCTTTCCTCTGCTTGTTTTCTAAACAAAAGCTCTGGGTTGCCTGAGAGACCATTTTCTTTCTTCCTGCTCAGGAAAAGATCATACCAGCCACAACTATTGAGCCATATTCCCTGGATTATTACAGGCTATGGATGAGCTGGTGGTGTGAGCCCTGAGAGAGAGCAATATAAAACTGCTGTGTCAAGGATTTGAGCATAAAGTTGTTAATTTTCCTGGTTTATCATCTTTTCTAGAGCCAGAGGCTAAATTTGAAAATAAAGTTGTCCAGAAAGAGCCTCTCATTGTTCAAGAACACGAAAGCATCACACTGACAACCTCAGTCACGCCCGAAACCGCTGCAGTGAGGTGGTTCAAGGATGGCACAGAAATCAAGGCGAGCAAGAAATGTGTGATCAAAAGCGAGGGGGCATCCAGGACACTGACAGTGAACGCAGCTGAGAGCACAGACTCTGCCCTCTACACCTGCCAGACAAAGGATGACAAGCAGGAATTCAGGGTCCAGGTGAAAGGTGAGCAGTGCCCAGGTCCCAGCCCAGCCCAGCAGATGCACTTCCCTCGTGGTGGGGTGGAGGTGAAATGCAAACTCTTCAGGAAGCTGTTCCAACCTCAAGGCTTGTTGCACTTTCTCTGGGTGCCCCGCCGTGGGCTGGTAAAGTTCTCCAGCTTCCAAAAAAATTTCAAAAAATTTTCAAAAACTTCCAAAAAACTTCCAAAAAACTTCCAAAAAACTTCCAAAAAACTTCCAAAAAACTTCCAAAAAACTTCCAAAAAACTTCCAAAAAACTTCCAAAAAACTTCCAAAAAACTTCCAAAAAACTTCCAAAAAACTTCCAAAAAACTTCCAAAAAACTTCCAAAAAACTTCCAAAAAACTTCCAAAAAACTTCCAATTACAATTTCAAGAAATTTTAAAAAAATTCAAAATAAAAAAATTTCAAAAAATTCAAAAATTTTCAAAAATATTTCCAGTTTTTGTCTTTTGCTGGCCAATTTTGAAGCCCATGATGGGTACTTCTGGTGTTTTTGCTCCCCTCCTGTTTCTGTATCCTCCTATAGAATGACGGGGATGTGGAAATACCGCGTCAAAGGAATCTGCCTGAATTTCCACATTTCTGATTTAGATTTTGTCTCCCCTGAGCCCCAAATACTTAGGGCAAATTTATTTATTATTTATTTATTTATTGATTGATTGATTATTTATTTATTATTTATTATTTATTTATTTATTTATTTATGTATTCCCACAATTGGGCAAAACCAAGTCCTTAGAACAGGTTTCTTCTCTTTTCCTCCCCTCACGCTTTTCCCCTTCTCCCGGACCTCAGAAATCCCGGTGAAGTTTGCCAAGAAGCTGGAGGCCGTGAAAGCTGAGCTTGGTGGCAGCGTGTCCCTGAGCTGTGAGCTGAGCCACGCCAAGGGGAAGGTGACGTGGAGCAGGAATGGTGTGGAGATCAAGGCCAGCAAACGTTTCCAGATCCGTGAGGAGGGAACCAAACGGACCCTGACCATAACGGGGATCCGGGCTGAGGATGAGGGAGAATATTCCTGCGAGTCCAGGGATGACAAGAGCAGCATCACCATCGTCCCCAAACGTAGGTCCCTAATGGTGACACTGTGCAGGGGTCCCTGGGTTTTGTCCTCAGCTGTTAGAACCCTGCAAAGCTGAATTTTTCCATGTGTCTGGGGTGACTCCTGTGTTGAGCACAAAATACAGAACTCCCCTCTCAGTGTCAGTGGAACCTCTATTTGTGAAAAACATAATGATTGTGAGACCTGGCTCAGGTCTCTTCATATTGCATTTGAGGCTGGAATTCGTTTTCCCAAATAAAAGGTGGGATTTTATTCTGCCTCTTTTTTCACTTCTCTTTGTACAAAATATTTACTCAAACATGAGAAATACGCTGATCTGCTTTTGTGATCACTTACTGTATTTACTAAGTATTTATTGCTGTATTTACTGAGTATTTATTACTGTATTTACTGAGTTTCCTGTATTTATTTGAGTGCAGTATTATGCTGTACTCAAATTGCTGCTTCCGAGAAAGCCATGGAAGCTTTTGGCTGTTTGGAGGTACTCAAGGACGTGCTCCTGAATGTATTACCTCTATCCATCAGCTCCCAGAGTGGTGAAATTCGTCACAAGTCTCAACAGCGTGGTGTCTGAGGAAGGAAAAGAGGCTGTGTTCAAGTGCACCGTCTCCCCCAGTGATGCTGTGGTCACCTGGCTCAGGAATGGTGCCAAGATTGAAGCCAGCAAGAAATACGTGATCTCTCAGAAGGACACCAACCACAGCCTCACCATCACTGACCTGACGCTGGAGGATGCAGCTGAAATCACTGCCAATGCTGAGGGCGTGGAGAGCACAGCCAACCTCAGAGTCAGAGGTAAGAGGTGGCAGTGCCCCCTTGACAGGCTGGAAATGTCACCCTGCCCATGACACAGGCTTGGAATTAGATGGTCTTTAAGGTCCTTTCCAACCCAAAACAACATGATGATGTTGTTTTATGTGGTTTTCCCTCTTATTAATAATGTTAGCAGCAGAGAATTTCTGCTTTAGCATCATTAAATAGGAGTGCCCAGAATGCTTTGGGTTTGGAGTTCATGAGCCACTGGTTTAATTTTCTTTCAAAGCCTGTTTTCTGGATCTTCCACATTTCTACTAATATTTCCTCTCTTGCAGAGGCCTCAATCTCCTTCAAGAAGAAGCTGGAGCCCAAAACAGTTGAAGAGAGGGAGACAGTGACCTTGGAGGTAGAGCTGACCAAGCCTGCAGAGGTGAAGTGGATGAGGAACAGCATTGTGCTGAAGCCCAGTGACAAAATAGAGATCAAAGCTGAGGGAACAAAGCACACCTTGATAGTCAAGGACATCTGCTTCGCAGACCGGGGCTTCTACTGCTGCGAGAGCCCTGATGACACCACCCAGGCCAAGATCAATGTGGAAAGTGAGTTCAGTGACCCTCAGTTCTATAAACACCCCAGTCAGGGTTTGGAGGTGGATTCTGGTCCCTGCATTATCATGGGGACACAGGGACCAAGCCAGTCAAATGACCAAGAGGAGGTGAAAGCTAAGCCATGAACAGAGAATGTCTGACTGGTTCCTGTTGCCTCCATCTCATCCCACCAGCTTTGACCTTTAAGCTGCTTGAAAGATTCTTCTCTTTCCTTTCTCACTCCCTGATATGCTCTGTGTTTTGTCCTTGGTATGATTTTTTTACCAAAAATCCCTCTTCAGCCACCCATTGCCCTGATTTTTCTCTGCAAACCACCTCATTTGGAATGTCTCTTTATATTCAGTCAAGATCTAAAAAACTACAAAAGCAAATCTTCTCTCTGAGAGGGCTTCACTCTTGGGTAAATGAATGGTGCCTCATCCCTGTACTTCTGTCCCTTTTCTACGTTTTTTGGTAATAATTGTCACAGGATATTTGAAAGCAGGATTTAAGTACTCAAGGATTGTCTAATTTTGTCCATAAAGTCCTTGCCACCAACTAGTGCTGGGCTATTCTAAATAATAGGTGAGGAAGGACTTGAAAACAACCTTTTGGGTGTTTGATGTCCTACAAAGTAGAAGGGAACAATCTCCATGATGCCAGGAAATAATGGACTTCAGGTGCAGTGAGAAAGATCTAGGTTATATTCTAAAAATGCTTTTTAATGATCTGAATAGGTTTTCTGGAGAAGTCTTGGAGGCCTTTTTGTGTTTTGGGCTTTTTTTTTTAATTGGCAACTTAATTACTTTTAGTGGTGATACAAGTTTAAACACTAAATCCATTTTACTGGATGATAGGGCATGAATGTCTTGTCACTGGAACAGGTAATGTCCACCCAAACCATGGATGCTTTGGCCACCAGCCTGTGAGGCGTCAGCACTTTTTGCACCAGTCATAGATTTTTTTTTTTTCCTTTTACTATAGCTTTTTTTCTCCCATCCTTGTTTTATCCACACGAAGGACTGCACAGTATTGTTGCCGACATCTCTTCAGGAAAATCCTTTCATTAGGATTTTTCCAGCAGAAGCTGAGAAGTCTCAGCAACAAGATGTAAACAAGTTGTTATCTGCTGCTGTGGAATGTAACAGGTTCACCTGTGATTAACCCATCTCTGATGTTTATAATTAATAGCCAATCAACGACTGTGTCCTATCGGACAGAGTCCAGGAGAGCTTCTTTGTTGATCATTCTTTCTATCTCTATTCTTAGCTTTAGCCCTCGGAGAAACCTTCTCTCCTTCCATGTCTTTTTAGTATAGTTAATATATATATATATCATAATATAATAAATTAGCCTTCTGATAATAGAGTCCACATACTCGTCTGTCCTTCGCCCTGAAACACCCTGAGACCGCCGTAACACAGTATTACCAAGGAATTATTTTTCTTTCTTTTACTACAATCTGATAGACCTCAATAGAAAAGGGGCCGGTGGTGTTTTCTGTCATATTTGTTTGATCTGTTTGTCTCATGAAAGCATCTATTTAAAAAACAGCAGCTCTGCTAGCATTGTGGCCATGGACAGGTTTTATTTCCTGTAGAAATGGTCATTTAATTGGCAAATACCAACTAATTGGCAGGTGCATTAGCAATAATAATTGGATAAATAATAATGATGGGGAAATAATCGATTTTGGTAGTTCACAGGTGTGAGATCTCCAATTTTTCCTTGTTGTTTTCCAGTGAGGCAGATCAAGCTGGTGAAAGGCCTCCAGCCCCTGGAGGTGGCTGAGAAAGGGACTGTCACCTTCGAGGTGGAGGTGTCCCACGAGGACGTGGAGGGCACCTGGCAGAAGGATGGTGTTCGTCTGAAACCTTCACCCAACGTCAGCTTTGGGGTCCTGGGCAAGAAACACTCCCTGACTCTCTCCTCAGTGGCTCTGGAAGATGCAGGACTCATCTCCTTCAAAGCAGAGGGCATTAACTCATCAGGGAGGCTCACTGTGAAAGGTACACGGGCACAGGAGGCTCCAGCCCTGCTTGGGGTGGATGGAATTGTCTTCTCCTGACCTGGAGAGCAAACTTAAGAGGGCAACAACTTCTCCTGGTCACTGCAAGGGATGTTAAGCACAGTAATGTTTCCTTCTGGTGCCAAGAGGGTCATTGTGGCATCACTGTGCGCAGAACAATGACAAAGTGGGAGGGAATGATAAAGTGCCCAAGCCAATACAAATTTTATTTATCATGAAAACCTACCCATCAGTGCTTGTGTGACCCCATTCCCCATTTGTCTTTCTTTCCCAGAATTGCCTGTGAGGATCAGCAAACCTTTGGCAGATGTCAGTGTAACTCAGAAGCTCAAGGCCACATTCGAGTGTGAGCTGTCCAAACCCGACGCCAGTGTAAAGTGGTTCAAGGTACAGCACTTAATGGACTGTGATATTTTAATTTCTGACTTCTCTGGAAGGAAATGGGAGCCCTTAATTCTACTTCCAGGGAATAAGAGCCTGAGCCTTTGCAGTAAAGCTCTTATCATTGCTCTCTTGTCCTTATGTTCATTTACTCTCGCAATTTATCACTCTTAGTTTTTTATTTACTGTATTTATAAACTGGATTGAAAGTTAAACTTTTCTATTCTTGCACAGAATGTGAGCAGTGCTGTTACAGATTTGCAGTTTTGTGCTTCACTCCACACCAAGCAGTATTCACCCTGGATTTACAGCCTTTTTGGGGAATGGGATGTAAAGGGAAGCCTCAATTTCCTTTGTCAGGGACAATCCAGTTCCTTTTCCCTACACAGTCATTTTGGGGATCAGCTCTGGCATTTCATGTACTTCCCTTGGGGCTCAGCTGATACTTTCCTTGATTTGGGGTAGCAGCAGTTCTTCAAGGTGGAATTTGGGCTGGAAGGGTCATCTCATTTCCAACCTCCTGCCATGAGCAGGGACATCTTCAACCAGATCAGGTTGCTTAGAGCCCTGTTCAACCTGCTCCTGAATGTTTCCAGGGATGGGGCATCCACCACCTCTCTGGGCTACCTGTGCCAGTGTTTGGCCACCCTCATTGTGAAAACCTTCTTCCTTATTTCCTGTCTAAATTTGACCCTCTTTTAGTTTAAAACCATTTATGTCTGAAGGGACTCACTGCCAACCCTGTTTTAAGCCTTCAAAAAAGGTGTTGGAGATCATCCAAAATTTCTGTGTGCTCTCCAGCTATTCCAACTTCCTGAATTCTTTGCCCTGTGATGAATATTAAATGCACATTCCTTTAAACACAGTTTTCCATTCAGTCCAACAAGAAGGATGAAATAAGCACAGATCTGAATGTCTGTTTTGCTCACTGCAGATCTACAGGACTGAGGGTGATCTGCTTTGACCTTTTTCCTCTTCTAGGATGGGAAGGAGATCCGGCAAAGTAAAAACATTGGGATTATCTCCCAAGGAAATAAGAGAAGCCTCATTATTCACAAGTGTGAATATGAAGACCAGGGAACCTATACATGTCAAGCAGCTGAAGACAAGACATCAGCTACTCTAAAGGTTCATGGTATGTTTGGCTGAAGTAGGAAAATACATTTACTACAGCACTTTTGGCTACACAGCAAGAAATTCTTTGTGGATTTTTTATTTATCCCAATTCCTCATTTTGGTTAAGTTGCTCTTCCTGGTGAGAAAATGCTGGCAAAGCTGTCCTGTGCTTGCTCTATCCTTGCAGTATTTTTCGAAGAGCTCCTAACTCAGTTTACATTTCTCATAAGTGATTTCTCTTCTCTGGAATCTGAGTAGTGTTTCTGGATTGGCACATCAGGAAATACTGCACATCCTGGCCCAAAGCAGGGATTCAGTGGCTGGTGCTGGTGTGGTTTGGTGGCACCATTGCCACAGGGGGAATTTACCTGAACAGGGACTGGACAAGCCTTGGGTACAAGCTCAAGAAGTGCCCTCATTTTTAGGTTGTAAATGCTAAGGAGAGGGTGGTTCTTTCTGCCTGCACCTCTCCTTTCTGCTCAAGGCAGTTTTTCCACCTGAGTGTTGCTCTGAGCAACTGATGAAGCACCAGGTGTGTTTTGTCACCAGGCTCTGAAGCACCTGAGATAAGCTCTGAGATAAAGGCAAGTTACTCAACAGACAGCTCTGCTGTGCCCTGGCACATGCTATTTTCTAAAGGGGCATCTGAAAAGCAGCTCTTTCTTAGTTGAAAGAAAGAGCATCTTTCTCACTGCTTACTAGATGCTGTCCTCATGTGGACACTTGGGTTCTGCAGTATCTTCATGAAAATCTGCCCCATGGATTCCCCCTTTTCTCCCTGGTTTTGGGCTTGGGATGGATTGTTGTTTGCATTTCAGCTCTGCTCCTGAGGCTGATCCAAGGTGTATCAAGGCCTTCCCTTTCAAAAAGAAAAGGCTGCAGTGGCACAGATAAATAGATCAGTTCTGACAAAAGGAGTGCCAAGGTGCAGAGTTAAAGAGGATTATACTAAGTTTAGGAGACTCTGAAAAAAGATAAAACAGAAGAGAGCATGCAGAGAAGCATGAATGGGGCAAGTTTATTATGACCTAGGATTGTAGACTTGTGTTTAGTTTTTCTTGACGAATTTTCTTTCATTAATACCTGCATGAAGTTCCAGCATCCATAAAATCCTCTTACAATAAGCTTCAGCCATAAAAAGTATTCACTGTGTTGAAGAGAGAAACTACTCAGGAAGAAAGGCTGGTCTAGAATAAAACACAATCCCCTTTTTTCATGTAATTATGCAGAAAGTAACCACACCATACTCACTTGTGGAGAAACCCCCAAATAATTATTTGTGTTTATGACTTCACAGCCCGAGATGTCAAGATTGTAAAACCACTGGAAGATGTGGAAGTGAATGAATACGAGAGTGCATCTTTCATCTGTGAGATCTCACATGACGAGGTGGAAACCCAGTGGTACAAAAATGACAACAAGCTGAAGACTTCTGACAACATCAAAATGCGGCAGGATGGTAGGAGGAAAAAAATGGGGATTTTGGTCTGGAATGGTGTGGAAACCCAGGGCACTGGGAATATTTCCCTGTCTGCTCTGGGGTGCCCTGACCCCCAGGGCAGCACTGACTCTGACCCTCATCCATGGAGAAAGATTCCCAGACTTCAAAAAGGACTGGAATCCATGAAAGTGTGAAATAGATTCTAGAGAGCAGTGTGGGTGTGTCACTTGGTGAGAAATTGAGGTTTTGGGATTTTTAGTGTGTTGTGGATGGAAGCAAGATGGAGGGCACAGGGTGTCATCCTGGGTTTCTTCTTCATGCTGCTTCTTCCTTCTTCTCCATGGGTTTGGGTGGCATTTTGTAATTGGGCAGAAAAGTCCCCATTGCAGCTCTGTGGGATCAGTTCTTGGGTTAGAAGGGAAAATAATCCAGGTGTCAGTTATTAATTGGATGGTTTAGTCTTAAAAGACCTTGGAACAAGAGATTGTTGGCCATTTTGTGCCTTGCTGCCACACTCCCAGCAGTGAGACTGTTTTACTGATAAGAAATAATAAACACTTGAACTTGAGTCTGAACATGAAATAACATCTCAAGTGCCTTTAATCCAGACCCAGAGAAACCCACAACTAGAACCACCACAGAGTGGGGATGAGTTGGAGGAGAGGCTGTCATGGGAGACTAGAAAATGGGGTTTTGCTCTGGGAGAGCTGAGCTGTGTTTTGTGTCTGTTCCCAGGTAAGACCTATTCCCTGACGTACGCACGCGTCCAGGTTGAGGATGCGGCCGAGATCAAATTCGTAGCAGAAAAAGCAGAATCTCGTGCTCACCTGACTGTAAAAGGTAATTCTGCTGTTCGTGCCAGCGCTGCTTCTGCTCTCTCACATTACAAACCAATTCACTTCCCTCACTTTGCATGCGAAGGTTAAGAAATGTCCTACAGTGTTCAGAGAAAGAAAAACTGCCTAGTTTGCTGCCTGGTAAGTATCAGCTGGGAGTTTGTTTTGGCTTAATTCCAATTAAATTTTCTCAGGAGGTTGGATTTGCACCTTTAGACATTTAAAGTTGAGTGAGAAATTTGAGGGACAAAAAGCTGTAGCTTGACTGTTTTTTGCATTTTCACTTTCTGGCGTATGTTGTAACAAAACCCAGCATTTTTTGTGTGTTTAACTAAAACAATGTGATGGGAGAGAAAAATAAGATGTTTGAATTAATGCACTGCTGAGGAGCTTAGGAAACTGGAGATCAGTCCCTGGTTTTGCCGTAGCACTGCTGTGAGGTGTTGAGGAAAAACCACCTGTTACTTCTGCAGTTCAGCCACTCCAGCGGTAAAATACGGAGAAAAAGTTTCTCTTTAATTAACTCTTACTAATTAAACTTGTTAATTGAGTGCTCAGCATAGCAGGGATGCCTGTCACCATCCAAATTACTGAAAAGATAAGAAATATTGCTAATGGGAGCAATGGAGACCGTACTGATTGCTCCATTTCCTTCGCCCTCCTAGAGCTGCCCGTGAAAATCGTGAAGCCCTTGCGGGATAAGATCGCCCTGTGGAAGCACCGGGGGGTCCTGGAGTGCCAGGTGTCCCGGGCCAATGCCAAGGTCAGGTGGTTCAGAAAGGACGTGGAAATTCGCCCTGGTGCGAAATACGAGATCGTGAGCGAGGGCGTCTACCGGAAACTCATCATCAACGACGCCGACTACGAGGATGAGGACACGTACACCTGTGATGCCTTTGATGACAAAACCAGCGCCAATTTCTTTGTTGAAGGTAGAAAACCTCTTTTTTTCACCCCTAGAATGCACTGGGAGGAAGATGGGCTGACTCGTTGTTTACATTGGAAAGGATGGGCTGACTCACTTGTTGTTTATTTTGGAAACACAATGCTACTTAAAAATGAATTTTAATTCATGTTATTTATTCTGAAGTCCATTGGTGTTGAATCCTTTTACACATGGGAACATGCTGAAAAATTAATATCTGGTATATTCGCCTAAGGAAAATTAAGGAATTCCCATTCCAGAGACATTTATCAAATGTATTGGATAAAGTCTGTTTTTCACATAAATGTTGCAGGTCCTTTTATCAACATCTGTATTCCAATGAACCTTCTTTTCCATTTTATTGTATTACATATTTCATATCAGGATAGGAAGGTGACTTTAGAATTAGGACTAGGAATCAAGAGATATAGATTCACTTTCTGGCCTGTGACCAGCAATACATGTTTGCTTTCATACAGAATAAAAGATTTTTAAAGGCCTTTTGAGTTCATAAGTGCAGAAAAGATGTCTTGAGTGGTCAGGCTGATAATGGAAAAGCTTTCATGGCTACTAAATCCCTGCTCTCTTGTTCCATCCAGAGCAAGCCATTAATATTGTAAAAGAATTGTGTGATGAGGACGTGACTGAGCCTGAAGAAGCCAATTTTGAATGTGAGACATCCATTCCATCTGTGAAACCTGCCAAGTGGTTCCTGAAGGGAGCAGCCTTGCAGGCTGGCAGAAATATCATCATGCAGCAGGAAGGCACCATCCACAGGCTGACAATAATAAAAACAAGTGTTGATATGACAGGCCCCATCCAGTTCTCCATTGGCAAATCCAAATCCACAGCAAACCTGCTTGTCAGAGGTAACGTGATTTTTTAAAAATTTATATCACATGAATCAGAACAAAGATCTTCCCTCTTACAGTACCTGGAAAGTAATTTGGCATAAATATTCTTTATTCTGGGCTGGGTTCTTGGAAATGCTTGTGTACCTGGAAGATCTGTAGCTGCAAGTTGTTGGGAACAAGGCTGGATGCGCCAACTGAGCCAGAAATGTCTTAGGAAGGGATCTGATTAAATGACTTTGATGTCCCTGGTATTCAAATCTATCAAGCTAAAACTGGTTTCTGTTTTATTTTTATTCTCTTGACTTTACCAAGGAGGACAAAACAGATGAAATTTGCCAGGAGAGTTTATTTTGCCCCATTCAAGAACTAGACAAGTTTGATAGCTCATTTACTTAATTCATTTTGTCATTGACTTGATGTACGACAAAGCCTCAAGGCTTTTTATCTTCTGCTGTCACCATGGTAAATCTCTTCAATCACGTCCTGAAGTCCTTGTTTTGTCTTTCATTTACTCTTACTTGAATGAAAACCTCAACTAGAGAGCAATTCAGCAAGCACTGAGCCAGATGTGGACCATGAATTTGGTAGTTAATATACAGTATTATCTTACAGAAATCAGCTTTCCTTATAGATCATTGTGCTGTTGTTGCTTCAAAGCGCTTGAACTCTGTTAGAGACACTTGTAGCAGGACCTGAGCAGTTCACAAAACAGAAAGTCAAATTAATGGGCATGAAACACAGATTAAAACCTTCCTGTTCTTTAGATTGATCCATTCTTCTTCCCCACCCCTGCTTGGCAGATTACCACATCCGGATCACCAGGAAGCTGGAGGACAAGACCGTCCTGGAGCGACACTCGGTCACCCTGTCCTGTGACTTCAGGCCTTCCCCAAAGCACGTCAAGTGGTTCAAGGGCCAAGAGCTCATTGAGCCCTCGGAGAAGTACAAAATCAAGAGGGACCAGTACTCAGCAGAGCTGAAGATCATGAAGGTGAAGCCTGGGGATGCTGGTGTGTACAAGTGCCAGGCTGGCATCGCCGAGACCGAAGCCACGCTGAGCGTTGAAGGTACGAGAGGTTTGCAGCAGCAGGGCTGGCCTGGTGCTGGTCTTTATGATCCTCTGTTTCACTCAGGGTTCCTCCTCCTGAGGAGGGGTAGATTCCCACAGTTATCTTCTGATTTTATATAAATGCAGCGTCACTGCTGATTCCACAGTCCTGAAATCCATCTCTTGCTGGGAAATTGGTAATGCGTGTGAGAGGGCAGCATCTGGATAAGGCACAAATTGACATTTGTCAAGGCACATCATTGTCCATTTCATACAAGGAATTAGACCTCTGGTGCTTTCACCTAAAAATATCCTTTTGTTAAACAGGCCTCCAGTTCTGGTGATCTTGGCTGTAGGTTTCATTTTCTGACATCTGAGTCAGCTTCTCTATCTGCCATTCTTATACATCTCTACTTGTGTTGTTATACATTTGTCTAGCTGCTATAAATATATTTTATAGCTACTATTATATATCTGAATACAGTTATTATTCATAGTGATGTTCTACCCCATCTGGGCACAGAACTGTTTTTAGCCAGTTCTTCCCGTCAGGTGACACTGCAAGAAAAGATGTTCACTGTGTCACTTCCAGAGAGACTTGGAGCTGAGCTACAGAATCATTTTTAAAAGTCCAGGAAGCAGCTCTTGGTAGCAGTTTGGCTTTACAGAGGTTCTTCATCGAGTGTGTTTTCAGACATTGAAATTAAATACTCAGGGCAGTGGTGATGTCAGCATCTCTGGAGGGATTGAAAAGTTTTGGGGGATGTGGTTTCATGGTGACCTTGGCAGTGCTGAGGGAATGATTAGCTCAACCTTAGAGGTCTTTTCCAACCTAAATAATTCTGTGACTCCATTCTATCCAAACAAATATATAAATTGAAAAAAAAAAATCACATAATAGTCCCAAACCCTCTTCTGAGTTATCCTTGAAAACAGCATTCTATGAGCAGAGAAGCTGCAAGGAGAATTCTCTACCCAAGGACTAAGAATGAAAAGAATCAAAATGCTCTTGCTCCCTAAACCTGAGCAAGTTGCTTAAGCTCTTTGTACTTTGTGGCCATAATCATATCTTCATCTCATCCTCTGTGTCACAGTTTTCCTGGAAATGAGGGACAACTTAGTTAAAATGTGTTTGTATGTGCAGTGACAAGCACACAGGGGTTGGAGATCTTTGTGATGCTTAGGGTCACTGTAACATAATTTTAGAAAAAAATTACTTATTTTTAAATAAAACACAAACAAAACCTCCAAACTGATTTTTATATAAAAAGAGAGCTGAGGGTTCTAGACAATTTTAATTAGCCTTTTTAATAGACTTTTTTTTCTGTTGGAGCATGTGCGGAACCAAGTAAGTGAAACGTGGTGATCAAAGGTGTGCAGGAGACCAGAACAAATAATTTAATAAACTCCATGAGATTGCTTGTGGTAACAACTGATTTATGATGATGGTGGTGTGTGGAAACCCAGGGCGCTGGGAATATTTCCCCTGTCTGCTCTGGGGTGCCCTGACCCCCAGGGCAGCGCTGACTTTGACCCTCATCCATGGAGAAAGTTTCCCAGACTTCAAGATAGACCAGAATCCACAAAAGTGTGAAATAGATTCTAGAGAGCAGTGTGGGTGTGTCACTTGGTGAGAAATTGAGGTTTTGGGATTTTTAGTGTGTTATGGATGGAAGCAAGATGGAGGGCACAGGGTGTCATCCTGGGTTTCTTCTTCATGCCGCTTCTTCCTCCTTCTCCATGGGTTTGGGTGGCATTTTGTAATTGGGCAGAAAAGTCCCCATTGCAGCTCTGTGGGATCAGTTCTTGGGTTAAAAGGGAAAATAATCCAGGTGTCAGCTCTTAATTGGATAGTTTAGTCTTAAAAGACCTTGGAACAAGAGATTGTTGGCCATTTTGTGCCTTGCTGCCACACTCCCAGCAGTGAGACTGTTTTACTGATAAGAAATAATAAACACCTGAGTCTAAACATGAGCTACTGTCTCAAGTGCAATCCAGACCCAGAAAACCCACACCTGATCCCTCTTGGTTTCCCTCAGCCCGCAACGTGGAGGTCCTGAAGCACCTGCAGGACGTGGAGGTTGAGGAGGACAGCTCTGCCGTGTTCTCCTGCGAGCTGTCCCACGACGACGAGGACGTGGAGTGGTTCCTCAATGGCACCCTCCTCTACACCAACAACTTCAACGACATCAAGACTGTTGGCAAGTGCTACACGCTGACCATGAAGCAGGTGAAACCTGAGGATGCTGGCACGGTGACAATGAAGTCAGACAAGGTGTCGGAGACCGTGCGGCTGAAGGTGATAGGTGGGTCCAGATCGCGCTCCTGAATGAAAGTGAGAGGTGCAAATGAGCCATTATTTACCAAATCCATGGGGATTTGGTAAGTAGGATCCAATCCTGCTTAATAGATAAAAAAAAAATGTTGAGCTATTAAATATGGGCTATGAGGTTGGTGAAGGGTCTGGAGGGGAAGCCTTGAAAGGAGCAGCTGAGGTCACTTGGTTTGGTCAGCTGGAGGGACCTTGCTGTGGGCTTCAACATCTTCATGTGAGGGGAAGTGGAAGGGCAGGAACTGATCTCTTCACTCTGGTGGCCAGTGACAGGACTTGAGGAAATAGCTGGGCCTGAGTGATGGGAGGTTTATGTTGGATTTCAGGAAAAAGTTATTCCCCCAGAGGGCAGTGGGCACTGGACAGGCTCCTCAGGGCATGATCATGGTCCCAAAGCTGCCAAAGCTCCAGGAGTTTTTGGACAGTGCTCTCAAGGACAGTGTGGGTTTGTTGGGGTGTCTGTGCAGGGACAGATCTTGGACTGGATGATCCTTGTGGGTCCCTTCCCACTCAGGATATTCTGTAATTCTGTGGTTTTTAACACATCAGTTCTGGAGCTGGATTCAATCAGCCGTGAGAAGATAGTTTCCTGCTGTCCTTCATATGTCTGCATGCTCAGTCACACAATGGAGTTTTTGTGGTTTAACACCTTCTTGGGCACCCTCAGAGAGTGTGCAGGTGACTACCAGCAAAGTGGGACAGGTGACATGCCTGAGTGGGGCAGGTGACATGCCTGAGGATTGAGGTGCCATCTGGAGGGACACAGACACGCTCAAGAAGTGAGACCATGTGAACCTCTTGAGGTTGAACAAAGCCAGTGTGAGATGCTGCACCTGGGTCAGGGCAGCCCCTCGTGTCAACACAATCTTGGGATGAAGGGATTTGGAGCAGGATGAAGGATTGAGAGCAGGATGAAGGAATTGGGTGTGCTGGAGGGTGATACTGGTTTAGGTTCTGCGTTGGTATCAGCAATATTGCCAAGGGTTTATTAATGTCTCTAAATATTTGATAGCAGCTGGAAGTGTCCCAAACATCCTGGTTGTTCTCTGTTTTGCCTCTTGACCCTCAGAGAAACCTGCTGTCTTCCTGAAATCCTTGGATGATGTTTTTGGTGAGGAGCGAGGAGTGATCAAACTGGAATGCGAAGTCTCCAAAGAGAAGGTCAAACCTGTTTGGAAAAAGGATGGTGTGAAGATCACTTCTAGCAAGAAGTATGAGGAGATACAGTCTGGGAAGACCCTGTGCCTCCTTATCCACGACCTTGAAAAGACAGATGCAGGGTTATACACCTGTGACATCGGCACTGATGTTGCCAAATCAAAGGTCAGCGTTCAGGGTAAGTGTTGTAGACAGTGGCCTCTCAAGGGGTGTTAAAAATATGGGTGGGTTTGGTCCCTTGGGCTCTCACTTGTTCCTGAACAAATCTCACATAATATTGTGATGTCTGAGCAATTCCTGTTAATTTTGGTGTAAGTATATCTGGGGTTTCTAAGTGAAAATCGGGTATCAGGAATGTAGCGACAATATTTCCTTCCTGAACATCCCTAAAGTGCAGAAATCCTGCCAGAAAAGCAAAAATTTCTCAAAAAAAAAATCACAACTAATCACAAAAAATCCCCCAAGCAGCCTGTTTCATATTTTGAGCTATTGACTCAGAGCCCACTGTAGGAACATAAAAGCAGGGAAATATCTGTTGAGGAACCCAGCTGTTCAGCCTGTCCTCTAATCCTTGGGTCAGCCTGAAGGACAAAGAACTGTTCATGGCTTCCAAACTCATTATGTGAATAAGAAAAAAATTTAAATTTGCCTGGTTTGAGCACCAGGAGTAACAAGTCAAAAATCTGAAACATCCCATTTCTCCTATCATGGAAGAGAACTTCATCCGTTGTCCCAGAGGCTTCTTTTCTGACAGCTTTTCTCTTCTCTAACTCATTAAATCTTGAATCTTCCCCACTGAGCTGTTCTTCATTCAGTCCTTCCTGAGCACAGACAGGAGATCCCCATTTCTCTTTTTTTACAACTTTGAGATGATTCTGAGCCTGAAAAATCCTTCCCATGTCCCAGCCACCTCTAAGGAATACGGGGGTGTCCTGCCAATCTAGCAGATAAACTTCTCTTATTACTCTACTTATGTCTATCATAAAAGAATTTTTAACTTGTATTAATGCAATTTTTGTTCTCCAGAACTGAACATTGGCATCACCAAAAGGCTCAAGAACACCGAAATCCAGGAGGGAGAAGATTGCACTTTTGAGTGCATTTTGTCCCATGAAAGCATTGATGACTTCAACTGGACCCTGAATGGGAGAAAAGTGGAAAGTGGGGGGAGGTTTAAAGCCTCCAATGCAGGTCGGAAATACACACTGAGTATCACAAATGTCATTCCTGGTGACACTGGGGAAGTCATCTTCACTGCCCGTGGTCTCACCTCCAAGGCTTCCCTGCTTGTGAAAGGTAATGGGATCACAAAAGTCCTGGGTGTATTTTCATAAGGTTTGCCAAAAAACACTTGTTATGGTCTGAGTCAACAGCAACCTTCCCTGTGAGCCTTGAAGATATGAGATTTTCCCTTAAAAACAACTGAAATGCTGAAGCTTTTAATGGATATTTGAGAACTGACTGCACTAGGTAGTGTGTACAGATAATTACAGCCCAGATGGTGTCAGAGATAATCACCCGAGGCTCCCAGGTGGTCAGTGGAGAGAAGAAATTATTATTTTCAGACATGGGTCATAATCTGTAGTTAGTCCTTTTCCACAGAATCAGGAAATCACAGAATGATTTGGGTTGGAAGGAAACTTCCATTATCTTGTTCCAACCTTGCACAGGGTGCCCAGAGCAGCTGTGGCTGCCCCTGGATCCCTGGAAGTGTCCAAGGCCA
This sequence comes from Calcarius lapponicus, assembly GCA_039654755.1. Classification (NCBI taxonomy): domain Eukaryota; kingdom Metazoa; phylum Chordata; class Aves; order Passeriformes; family Fringillidae; genus Calcarius; species Calcarius lapponicus. Next base: position 12,274,312 of record CM077464.1, on the reverse strand, counting down.
GGTTGGACAGGGCTTGGAGCAGCCTGGGACAGTGGAAGGTGTTCCTGTCCATGGCAGGGGGTGGCACTGGGTGATCTTTGAGATCCCTTCCAATCCAAACCATTCTGGGATTCAGTGATTTGAATTGCAAAAAACCCCAACCATATAGAGATGATTTTCATTCAAAGATCCTCCTGTTTTTTTTTTTTTAATCTCTGCAGAAAAACCTACTGAGGTTACGAAACAGCTGGAGAATAAAACATCACCAGCAGGGCAGGACATCAGCCTGAGCTGCGAGTTGTCCAAAGCTGATGGGACCATCAGGTGGTACAAGGATGGCAAAGCAATCAGGAAAAGCCAGAAGTACGACCTGCAGCAAGAGGGGACACGGGCCACTCTCATCATCCGAGACTCCACGGTCAAGGACAGTGGGGAATACACCTGTGAGACCGAGACCTCCAAAACAACAGCCAGGGTCACAGTGCAAGGTCAGCTGAAGGGTGCAGAGGGGCTGGCAGGTTCAGAGGTTGGGTGTAAATATCTACAACCACAGATTTCTTCTCCTCCATCCCCCTGGGCAGGATCAATTTTTAGGTTTTTTTTGTTTTTTTTTTTTTTTAATCATTGATTTAAAGCTTAAAGAAATTAGATATGAGAAAGCACCTTTTGGATACTGGACAATCTTATGGGCTCTGTAAGAAGCCAATCAAAACTGGCCATTTGAATTATTCTATTTTGAATATGAGTGATGAAATCTGTCTACAAGAGGAGACCTCACCAGTCCATGGACCATGGCATTAGACTTCCCTGGAGATATTTCACCAGCTATGTCCTGTGACAGGAAGGGGTCCTCGTGATCTTAGAATCATTCCATCTGATGGGATGAGAGGAAATGGTCTCCAGTTTTAGATTGGATGTAAGAAGAAATTCCTTCATGGAAAGGGTGGTCAGGCATTGGAAGAGGATGCCCAGGGAAGTGGTGGGGTCACCACTAGAGGGGGGATTTAAAAGATGTGTAGATGTGGTTATTTGGAATATGGTTTGATTAAGTTAATAGTTGGACTTGGTGATCTTAAGGACTTTTTCATGATTAATGATTTTCATGATTAAATGATTCTATGATTATTTTTTTGATGATTCTATGAGTTGGAGCAGAGAGGATCCAAGATGATTCTGGATGCTCAGGATTAGTTTGGGTGACAAACCTGTTTTGGCCATTTTTTAAAATGATTTCTTTTTCCTTCCAGAAAAGCCTAATTATTTTGTCAAAGAACTCTCAGACTTGAGAGTGGACGAGAGTGGAACTGCAGTTTTTGTGTGCCAGAGTGAGAGAGCTGCATCCTCTGTGGTCTGGAGGAAAGGCATCGCTGAGCTCCGGGCTGGCAGGAAATACGAGATGACACAGAAAGGACAAGTCCTCCAGCTGACCATAAAGAACCTGGAGAAAAGTGACAGTGACACTTACAGCTGTGACATTGGGGACGCCCAGTCCAGAGCCAAGCTAACTGTGCAAGGTATGGATGAGAGGAATGTGATTTACATCCCTTTTCTGCCATAGGAAATGTGCACAGGCAGAGCTCTATCTCAGCAGGGTGACAGAGCTGCTGATTTCTGGTCCTGTCTCACTCAGGATGACAGGAACATGTGGCCAGAAATATGGGAATGTAGAGCAGTTGGAAGCAATTACACCTGGAGTATTTCAGGTGTGATTTAAAGCTCATGAGAGGGGAGAAATTGGTGTTCCTGTGTGAACATAAAATGGATGTGATGCATAGTGCCTGCTGTTGGATGAGGGAAAATTATCTTGCCTTCATGCTTTTCTCCACACCCCCAGATTCTTCTTCCCAGGAGTGGTTCCAAAAAGGTGGTGGAAAAATAGAATGGTCCATGGAATAATGGAATGGGTTGGGTTGGAATGGACCTTAAAGATCATCCAGTTCCACCTTCCACTGTCCCAGGCTCCAAGCCCTGTCCATCCTGGCCTTGGATGCTTCCAGGGATCCAGGGGCAGCCACAGCTTCCCAGGGCCTCCCCAACCTTACAGGGAAGAATTCCTTCCCAATATCCCACCAAACCCTGCCCTCTGGAGAAAATAGTCAAGAATGATCAGATGAAAGTGCAGCAGCAGTGGCCACTTGCTAATTATTGTAGCTTTTAAAGACAATGGGGTAAAGTCAGACTCCTCCTCTGATCATCTGCTACAGTACACTCAAGAAGCAAAGAAATGTGTTTAGTCCCCATCATAATCTCAGGCTCTGAGCTGTTTGAATTCACTCCGAGGTTTTTAACAGCAGCTTTTTCTGAATGGAAAAACCACTTCTCTGTCAGTAACATCAAAGTAAAACATCCGCGTGCTGGTTTTATAAGTAGGAGGAACATCAGAGATATTTTTGTATACAGTGCTAACCTTATTTTATATATATTTATAGTGATGTTTATCTTTGTATGTGTGTTTATATTTATATATTTATTTTTAGTTAGGGATGTATCTATCTATAGCGAGAGGTTTTCAGAGCAGATGTTTTGGGGTTTTTTAACAAATCCACACTCAGACATTTTCTCCATTTCCCACTGTGTTAGGGGTTGGGCTGAACTCAAGGTGTGGGATCGGTGGTCCTATCCCACAGAAAAGGAGTTATTTTTGCTGTAGAAAATCAACCAGGTTGTCAAGGGAGAGATCATTTCTTGGTGATGTTTAGAGCCCAGTAATGCTGTCAGAGACTAATCCTTCCAAACTTTCCAGGGATTTCATTAGGAGAAAATTTACAGTCCTGGATTTGCATTGTCCCGGCTACTTGTTGTGCTTTATGTTTGGTGCTTTAAAGTTGTCTTTGCCTATTTTGGTGTGTGTCCTGTATATATTATCTTCCTGTGAGTGGGTTTTGTGGTCAGAATTGGGGGAATTGTGTTTCAATCTTCTCTGTCATGAACATGTTTCTCACTTGAAATGCTCACGTGGGAAATCTTGGGGGCTTTCCCACGTCGATTTTCACGCCAGAAACTGAAGATTGCAGTAATTGATGTATTTATGTTCCTTTCAGGCCAGAAAGTGCTAATAACAGAAGACCTGGAGGATGTCACTGTGTTAGAAGGAGAATCTGCCATGTTCAAGTGCAGAATCTCTCCTGTAGACTATAGCAGAGTGCAGTGGTTTTTGGATAAAACCCCACTCCATACCAATGAACTTAATGAGATCCAGTCCCAGCCTGGTGGATATCACCTGCTGACGCTGAGAAAGCTCTCACTGAAGGACTCGGGGGTCATTACATTTGAAGCTGGTGATAAGAAAACATCTGCCAGTTTGGTTGTTAAAGGTAAATCCATCATCACAACTGCAGGAGAGGAAATGATGAGTGGGGTTAATGTGGGTAGGTGGAAAAAAAAAAGAACAAAAGTGCTACAAATTTAGCACCATTGTATATCTGTGCATTTTCACGAATAACATTAATTATATAATGAAATTATGGCTGGAGAATGAACTTTTTGTAATCCTGGACATCTCTTGGAGTGTTTATTGGATTCAGATGGGAATGTTGTAATGCTGTGATGGTACAGTGGAGGCCCTATTCAGTTTTCCTCAAGCTGGTAAGGTGATAACTCATGAGGAGAAATCAATTAATGAAAAAAAAAAAAAAAAAAGAGCAACCAGTAAGTTTTAAATTCAGTTTTCCTTGTTTGAAAGGAAATATTGCATGTGTTCTCTGCTATTCATTGTTGACAATGGATTGTTTTCTCTGGAGAAGTTAAACTGAGGTAAAACTGCAGTGTTTGGTAGCAAAGATAAATGAATGAAATGAATGGCAGACAGCCCAAGAATGTGGGATTGGAGAGATGTTTCCTGACTGGAAATATAAATACTTCTCATGGCCCAGAGATTTTAAACACACAGTCTCCACTGTGTCAGATCATAATCTCATTTTTTTTTTCAGGAATAACCACATTTACTTAGAAGAACATTTTTTTTTTTACAAAAGTTGAAAATTTGCCCAAATTTTGCTAAGCTGCAGAAACGCAAATGGATTTCTTTTTCTTGAGGGAAAATGAAAGGTTTTATTTGCAAAAGGCTAATTATTTATGTTCTTCAGTAGGAATCTTTTCTCTGTTTCTCCCAGACATCATTTAACAGTTAAACAATACTTTAGAACATCGCTGGTGCCTTCCTGAGGGCTTTATAGTCACAAACACCAAATTATCTGTTACTAACCCTGACCTAGAGATTTCACACAAGCAATCCTGGATCCAAATCTCACAGATTACTCATGATCTGAGAATCCATGCCTCTTCTGAACCATGTCAGATGTTTTTTGATATGAATCTGGAGAAGCCCTGTGTCTCCACAAAGGAGCTGGTTGATGCTGAAGTCACTGAGGGAGAGGATGTGAGCCTTCAGTGTGAAACCTCCAGATCAAACAGCCCTGAGAAGTGGTGCAAAGATAGGAAAAGCCTTAGGAATTCTTCCAAATGTAACATCAGGCAGTCAGGGTTTGAAGCCAAGCTTGTCATTCACAGGGCAGGAGAAAGAGACAGTGACAGATGTGAGCGTGAGGCTGGAGCAGCCAAAAGGGGGGCAGTTATTACTGTCAAGGGTAAGAACTTTTGGGGTGATTTTGGTCCTAGAGTAATTAATTGGAATGAAAAACATGAAACTACACTGAAAAGGAACCTTGTGGTGGGCACTGAGGTGTTCTCATCAAGTCATCTGGAACAGCAGCCCGAGAGGTGGCAGAATGTGAAGCAGGAGAATCCTTCATCTGGCCTGGCTTTAGCTCTGAGGAGCCTTAGTGCCTCTGAGAATCATGGAATTCTAGAATGCTTTGGGTTGGAAGGTTCATGAATCATCCCATTCCAAACCCAAAAGGAGAGCAGCAGGACAACACCCCAGGCTGAGGGGTAATCCACAGGAATGACGGATCACTCCTGGAGCTGTCCCAGTGATGGCTCTCCCCAAGGAGGGAGCTCACAGCCCCACGTTGGTCTGTGCATTGCTTCAGGCAGCCAGATTTATTCAGAGCAATGCACCCAAAGAGCATCACCGGGCAGGAGGTGCTCACCTGCTTGATGGGGAGATGGTTTAAAGTAAACAAGGGTTAATTTAATTAGATGTAATATTGTATTTGTGTGGTGCCCCGTGGTAGGAAGGGATGATGAATCTGACTCCATGCTCTCAGAAGGCTAATTTATTATTTTATAATACTATATTACACTAAAAGGATACTAACCTATACTAAAGAATACAGGAAGGATACTTACTGAATGCTAAAAAGATAATAATGAAAACTCCTGACTCTTTCCAGAGCCCCAGATCATCTTGACCCTGATTGGCCAATAAGTCAAAATAATTCACAGCAGAAACCAATGAAACAATCACCTATTGGATAAGCAATCTCCAAACACATTCCAAAGGAGCAAAACACAGGAGAAGCAAATCAGATAATTATTGTTTTCCTTTTCTCTGAGGCTTCTCAGCTTCCCAGGAGAGGAATCCTGGCAAAGGGATTTTTCAGAGAACATGAATGCCACAGATGTAAGGAAGAAGGTGTTTTTTTTTTTTGCAATGAGGGTGGCAAATCACTGTAGGAGTTTGCACGAAGAGATGGTGGATTCTCCATCCCTGGAAACATTCAAGATCAGGATGGGGTTCTGTGCTGCCTGGTCTGGTTGAAGGTGTCTGGGGATGTGGCAGGGGTTTGGAATAGATGAGCTTTAAAGGGCCCTTCCAACCCAAAGGCTTCTATGATTCTGTGATCTAAAGGGCTGCTGTCTGAGCTGAGGCAAATGTTCTCTTCTTAGGTGAGTCTTTTACCCTTGAATTGGGTGTGGGTTGGGTCTCATCCAGGTGAGAACCAGGCTCACCAAATATCACCTTATAATTGCTCCTGCCTCTGTGAGTTAAATCTCTCTCTGAGTTAAATCACTGCCCTGGGCAGGTTTGAGCAGGTACAGGAGAATTTTACAGGCACAGGCTGTGTTTATCCAGACCAGAGGATGTCCTGTGTGCAGCTGGTGTTGCACACCTGGGATGGACTGATCAGAAGCTGTGTCTGGATTGGGGAAATCAGCATGAGCAAAAAAAGCATTGGAGTTGCTGGAATGGTCAACCTGAACCCCAGAGCACGGAGTGGGAGGTCAGGCTGCTCACAGGATTTTTTTAGAGCACAGAGAACCAACCTGAGGCTGTGCAAGAAAGAGAAGACCTTGATGATGCAATGAAGAAGAGCTGGTTGTGAATGATCCCGATTTTCTGTAGCACGAGGATATTTTCCCAATATCCATTACAAAACAAAGATCTGTGTTGACTCCAGTAGGACCTGGAAGAACAATTTTCTGTTAGAAAAGAACAACATTTGTAATGTTCCCACAACAGCCCCATTTTCCCCCTCACAGAGAAGGGTGTGGATGGATGGAAGATTTAAACACACAGATTCAGGTCAAGGAGTGAAGTCATAAGGATGTCTACAAGGAATTTCACTGTTGGAAAACTTCCCTTTATCTGTCAGAGTCACATCAGAGGAGCAGAATGCAAAAATAGAAAATAGAAATTCAGTAGTCATGTAACACTGAGTGTCCCAAACTGGAGGTAAAAGGGGAACAGGATAATAGGGTGTAGAGTTCCAACAGCCACAGGTTTAGTGCAGTAGCTGACTTGTATATTCTTAAGACAGCATAATTCAAGAAGAATTTATTTTTTCCTCATCTGAACATTTCAGTTGAGTTTATTTTCCCCCAAAAGTGTCTTCCCTACACAAGCTCACCTTAAAACCGTGAATCCCAGGCTGTGGCAGAGCCTGCAGGGGAATCTCCACAGGGACCCTGCCACGTTCAGCTGTGCTGCCCTCTCTGTGTTTGCTTTGTGCTGGTTTTAAATCTGTGTTCGTGCTGGATAAAAAAAAAAAAAAAAAACAAAAACAAAAACCAAACCACTGTAGGGTTTTTTTATGATGAGAAATCAATACTGCTGCTCACGACAGAAAGTGCTTTGCCATTGCTCTGTGCGCTCTGTGTTGTGTGTGAGTTGACCTCAGTGAAGTTTTATGTTTTTTGTGCTGGTGGTCCAGCTCTGAGCAGACATCAGCAGCACAGTTTGTGTCATTAGCTGCAGTGCAGCATCTGCCACTGATGTTAATACTGAAAGCAGTAAGAGCAGCAGCATCTTCAGCAGTGCAGATAGTGGTTAAAAAGAAAATAAGCATCTGGCCTCAGGTTTTGGGTTTTTTTCTGCTGTAAAGTGCTGGCAGCCAGATGTGAGATGTCAGTATCTGTTTACTTTTTGCTAATGCTTTTTTATTCCTGTGGTTTTCTGTTTCAAAAACAAAGTCTGACACTAAAAGAGAAAAGTAATTTCCAGCCTCACGTGTTTCTTTTAACATTTGTGTTACTCCTTTTTTCAGAAACACCAGTTCTCTTCAAGCAAGAGCTCCAAAATGAAGAAGCCAAGGAAGGAAAGCAGGTCAGGCTGACCTGTGAGCTCAGCAAACCTGGTACCACAGTGAAGTGGATGAAGGGAGACACCGTTCTCTATGCCAGTGAGAAGTATGAATTTAAGCAGCATGGGACTGTGGCAGAGCTCATCATTCGAGATGTGAAATCTGTAGATGCTGGGGACTACACCTGCACTGCTGGGGAACTGAAAACCACTGCTCGGGTCAAAGTGAATGGTGGGTACAGTTTGAGACATTGCCACACTTAATCAGGTGCTTGATTAAACAAAAATCACATAACACTTCATTAGATCTATTAAACAAAAATCACAGAACACTTCATTTTTTTTTGTGGCAGCGCCACCCTTAATAAGTAAAATTTAAAGACAATATTGCACCCTTGTAGGCACCTGGATGTATTTCATTCATGTGATTTCATATTCTGTGTCTGGGGTTTTCAATCTGTAACTGTCCACTGGGGGGGAAAAAAAGAAAATTAAGTGCAGAGGTTTAATTTTCTCTGTGCTGTAGTTCCTGCCCTATGAGCTGCTTTACATGGCTGTGATTAAAACTGGAATTGGAGGTAGAGACCATGAGTACTGGAGTATAAGGATGTGAAAATAGGAATCCAGTGATCAAGTAATTAATAGACTCCGGACTCCCAAAACATCCTTTCAAAGACTCTTAGGTGCCATCTCCACTCTCCACTGCCCTTAAATAAATGCACTGCCTTTAGCAGTGTGTGCTGGAGCGGAAAGCAGGAGAAATATAGGATATGAATGTTATTTCAGAGCCCTGCAGGAGCAGGGAATTCATTAGGTGATGGTGCCCAGAGGAATCTGAAAAGGTCCCTTTTAAAAATAAGAGAAACTTGCCCCACATTTCTAGGAATCCACAGTGAGATGGTAACATCAGAGGGAGAGATTTATTCCTGCTCCCAGGCAGAATCTCCTTGTGCCACACAGCCAGTGGAGGGCCTGGGGCTGCTCTGCTCACTTGGAAAAGGCCTGGATTTAGGAAGCGACAGCTCTCATGGGGGGAATTTGATGCAGAGCAGATCGGGAGGGCCTGTCCTAACCCCTGGCTCTGTGTTCCAGCTGTGCCTGTGCTTTTCAAACAAGCCCTGGAGAACACGGCTGTGGAAGAAGGGAAATCTGTCTCCTTGCGCTGTGAACTCACAAAAGCTGATGCCACCACCGTGGTGTGGAAGAAGGGAGAAGCCACGCTCCAGGCAAGTGCCAAATATGAAATGAAGCAGAAGGGGACAGTGGCAGAGCTGGTGATTCATAATGCAGAGCCAGAAGATGCGGGAAGATACACCTGTGACACTGGAGACCAGCAGACCACAGCCCAAGTCCAAATCCATGGTAGGAATGAGACACCTGCTTGTGACCATTTGTTGTTGTTCTTGCCGTGGTCCTGCTAACCCTGGGCACTTTCAGAGAGTGCTCAGGACAACAAGGATCAGCACAAACAAAAGGCCGCTCTGGCTGGGTCCGTTATGTTGTTTTTTGGGATGATAACTTCATGGTAAAATGTATCAGTTAAAGGTACTTGATAAAATAATACCTTTTCTTCCCTATGAAATATCTCTTATGCTTGGGATAGAGGTGACTGTCCAAGCTCTAAGCCAAGAGGTAAGAAGGGTCTCAGCTACACTTTTTATTGAAGAATATTCTGTTCTTCTTTCCACTTTCTCAACAAGTTTTTACGTGTCTGTGACCAACTTTGGGCAGCAGAAGGATAATTATTTTGGTATTCTAATTATTGGGAAATAATTGTTCTTTTTTTACTCGGTACAAAACTCTTGTTTCTACTGTAAATATCATCAGACTCCTGGAGGTGCAGGTAGGTCAGAGCTTCTTTGCTTTGTGTGCCAAGAGAATTTGAATTTCTGTTGGCTTTAAGTCCTTGAAGCGTGAGGTCACCAGGTGGTGACGATGCGCCTGAAGTAAACCAAGAATGCTTCACTCCTCAGCTGTGTCCGTGCTCTTCAAGGAAGGGCTGAAGCCCGTGGAAGCTGTGGAAGGTGGGACAGCCACCCTGAGGTGTCAGCTGGGCACAGAGGCCCCTGTGGAGTGGAGGAAGGGGCAAACTCTTCTCCGGGCCAGTAACAAGTACAAGATGAGGCAGGAGGGCACCGTGGCTGAGCTGCTGATCCACGACCTGGAGCCAAAGGATGCTGGAGACTATTCATGTCTAGTGGGGAACCAAAAAACCACAGCAGCTCTGTCAGTGAATGGTAAAAAGGCAGAAATAACCTGTGAAACTCTGGAGTGTTTTTGTCCACCTCTTTCCTCCTCCTCCTCTCTGTACATTCCCTCACAACAGCTTCCTCCATGTCCTGCTTCCACTGCTTTCTTCCATCCACTTGCTCGTGTCACTCCTGTCCCCAGTCTCCATTTCATTGTATCCCATGTTGGATGTGTGTTTGTTGTGTTGTCTTCTCACCTTCCTTCGAGGGAAGGATGTTGTCCTGCATGTGTGTTTTCCTGAATTAGCACGGAAACATAAGATTCCTTAGGATTTTCTGTTTCAGAGGGTTCATCATGAGTAATGATGAGAATGAGTTTGTCTCTCTTTATGCATAATCTCAGCCAAGATCATGGTTTTGTTGATTCCCACAGAACAATTCAGTAGAGAATTTCTTTTACCACCCATGAAAAAAGACAGGATGTGCTTAAGTATTGTATTTGAGGGGTGCCCTGTGGCAGGGAGGAATGATGAATCTGACTCCATGTTCTTAGAAGGTTAATTTATTATTCTATGATACTATATTATATTAAAGAATACTAAACTATACTAAAGAATACAGAAAAGATACTTACAGAAGTATAAAAAGATACTCAAAGGATACTTACAGAAGGCTAAAAAGATAATAATGAAAACTTGCGACTCTTTCCAGAGCCTTGACACAGCTTGACCATGATTGGTCATTAAGTGAAAACAATTAATACGAAACCAATGAAACAATCTCCAAACACATTCCACATGTGAGCACAACACAGGAGAAGCAAATGCAATAAGAATTGTTTTCCTTTTCCTCTGAGGCTTCTCAGCTTCCCAGGAGAAAATCCTGGCGAAGGGATTTTACCAGAAAACGTGAATGCCACGCTTAAGGGACAAGGGTGTTGGAGTAAGGCTTAGGTAGACCCGCGATAAATCCTGACTCAACCTCTGAGCGGGGTCTAGGGTGGCAATCCCTTTCCATTGTGCATCTCTCAGCCCTGCCAGTCCGTTTCAAGCAAGAGCTGAGGAACGAGGAGGCCACGGAGAGCGGGACGGCGACGCTGCAGTGCGAGCTGAGCCGGGCGGACGGCTCCGTGCGCTGGAGGAAGGACGGGAAGGAGCTGGTCCCAGGCGGGAAGTACCAAACACGGCGGGAAGGGCGCTTTGTCGAGCTGGTCATCCACGACCTGGACCTGACGGATGCTGGGAGCTACACCTGCGTGTGTGGAGAGCAGGAGAGCACAGCTGCTTTGAGAGTGAATGGTAACCCTCCTACACACGTTTGCCTTTAAACCCCAAACCTATCGCTGGCCAGGGGTTATGTACAAATAACAAACAGGACGGGACTGCCAGGAACGTGCCTTGAGCTGATTTATTTTCCAGCATCAGTCTCATTCCATGGTTATGACAACGGGAAGATGCCAGCAGCTCACATCCCAGGCAGCAGACCAAGAACTTAATGTTACAACTCACTTTATAAGTTTTTTGACCAATCACACAAAGCAAAAGCACGCTGACAGTAGTTCCATCCAACCACTGTAAGCACATGTACCTTTGGTTAAAACAATGCTTTCTTATTTCAAATGCAATACCTGCTTGTAAGCCTTAAAACACAATGCTCAGAGATCCATTATTAAGCTGAGAACCTCATATCTCACTTAGCTATACTTTTCTGCAGCCTAGGGAGTTATTCTAGACAAGCATTAATACACAGACCATTGTTCTATTTGTCCTTACTTTTGTACTTCTTACATAATTTTTCTGCTGACCTATCTCACAGCTACTGCTTAGCTCTAATCACAGTTCTGCTGTCTCTGAGGCCTGCCTTTTACAGCTTTCCCAAAACCCTCTGATTTTATGGATTCCCACACAAATGTAGCAGTTTTGGCTGCATTCCTGGTCAACCAGAGTGTGGTTTCTTAGGATTTTTGTGCTCTTGTCTCTGTAGTGCCAGAGTTGCCCTATTAGGGAATGTGCTTTTTTTTTTTGCCTTGAGACAGCACTTGTATGTTGTATATTGTTTAATTTATTTCTCTCTCCTCTAGGAGGTTTTACCCCCTTTTACAATTGTATCCACCTAGAAACAGCATTTTTGATTGAGTGTACACACTGCAGCCCAGTAACCAGTTAATTTCATTCTGGTGCTGATTTCTTCTCTGTTGGTGTTGCATCCTTCAGCCTTGCCTGTCCTCTTCCAAGAAGAACTGATGAACAAGGAAGCTACAGAGGGGGAGGCAGTCACTTTGCACTGCAAACTGAGCAAACCAGCCCCAGTTGAGTGGAAAAAGGGGAGTACGGTGCTCAAGCCGAGTGAAAAGTACAAAATAGAGCAGGAAGGTCCCTTTGTGGAGCTGACAATCCAGGATTTGGATTTGGCAGACGCTGGGGATTACAGCTGTGTGTGTGGAGACCGACAGACTACAGCTGCTCTGGCAGTAAATGGTAAAAAAGAAATTCTCAGCGCGTGTTCCAAGCCAACCTGTGTAATTCCAAGATCTCTTCCTCTCTTACTTCTGCTTTCTCTGATCCCTGTGTACTTCCAGTCCTTCTTTCTGCTGATTAATTTTCCTATCCTTTCTTCCTTCTCTCGTTTTCTCCTTTCACCTGATACCTTCTTGATGTGCTTCCAAGGTGCTTTAGTCAAAAGACAAGTGGAGAACAGGTTCCCAGCTCAACGCAACCTCCCTAGTCCAGAATAACTCATTGTTTAGAAGTTTTCCCATAACAACTGACCTAAAAGTGGGAATAATATTAATTTTTCTTTACTTCGACCATGACACTTGTTTCTCCTAAGAGGAACAAGTTTTCATCAATATATGGTGCTACACAAGGACAGTCTTAATAAAAAATAGGCTTTTAATGCTCCTGCTATTCCCAACTCTTTCTTTTTTACCAATTTTGGCTTAATACCTCCCAAACAAATATTTTATTTCTGCAAAAACCTGACAGCATGTTTGCAACTGCTCTGCTTTAAGGGACTCTTGTTTATAAAAATTCAGACATTGCCATGAATCAGGCCCTTCTGTAGAACTCCTGCTTTTCTCAAAGGAAGCAAAATGCTCTGGCTCTCATATTGAAATACAGCCTCTAATTTTTTGTCCTTGATTTTATGGTGTATTAAGTAAAGGGTAGTTGGCTTGTCAGCTAATTTGAAGATAGACTTGAATTTAAAGAAAGTTTTAAAGCATGAGGACAGAAAAAAAAAATATTAGACTGAATTATCTTTTGAAGGGTTAACCCTTTTCAAGGGTTAGAGGCTGGAGAAAAATTGTGGAGGAACTAAATCCTGGAGGAGACCAAGAAGGTCTGGTGGCTCCAGTGGGATAAGAGAGGGATTGAGTCATGGATTCAGGCTTGCCCAGGGTTGATGCCATGTCCGTGTTTGCTCTGCAGTCCTGCCTGCTCTTTTCACCAAGGGACTCACGGACAAAGAAGCCACTGAGGGTAAAAGTGTCTCCCTGAGCTGTGAGCTGAACAAGGCTGCTGCTAACGTGGAGTGGAAGAAGGGCTTCAAGACCCTCAAGCCAAGTGACAAGTACAAAATGAGGCGGGAAGGTGTCGTGGCTGAGCTTACAATCCAAAATCTAGACACGGCGGATGCTGGGAACTATTCCTGTGTGTGTGGAGACCAGCAGACCATGGCAGTTTTAACAGTTCATGGTAAAACAAACAAAACAAGGCACATCCTCAAAGTAACTACCCTGATTTCTCTGTTCCTTTGGGCAGACCCCTGGTTACCCTCCCATCTCCTTCCTCAGCCAGGCTTTTATCCACAGCTCACCAATGCCAGTGAAATGCATCCATTGGCATCCGTGCAGCTGGAATTTGTGGCATGAGAGGGATATTGGTGTCCAAGCTCAGAGTAAGGCAACCGAGGTTGCTGCCACTCTTTTAATTAGGGGCCTCCATTTTGCTTTTCCCTTGAAAGGTTCTTTATTTGACCCCACCCCCGTTGTGCTCAAGACGAAAATGGGTTGCTTCAAAGGGATTATGTCTTAGGGATTTCAAGGTTTTGTAAAATTCCAAAAGGTTAGGTTATTCAGTGGAATCTTATGCCCATACTCCATTCCTGAGACAACAAAGTGCTTTTATGCTTACAGCCCAGTTGTCATGGAATTCTGTTGGTGTTCTGTGTAAAACAAGCCCAGAACTTCTAAAGGACAATCATTCTCAGGGAGAACTTTGATTTTTACTGAACCTGACATCTTTGAAAGGGTATGTCAGTTCAGGTGAAAATGCTTGTTTTCCCACCATGTATTGAAATGAACAATTTCATTTCATACTGACATTTAAAATGAAACTCCAGTGTTTCATTTTTTAAAAAATGTAAAATGTCTCTTTGTTTGCTTCAGTATGTGGAAACAGCAAACATCCTCCCATTGTGCTTTAAAATGTCATAAAAGAAAACCATTTTCTTTCCAGAAATTTCAAATTGGTGTTTGTTCTTTTTGATTGAAATTTCACAGGGAAAAAAATGGTGTTTTGAACTCTATTTGTATTGATTTGTGTAAAATACCTCTATGGATTACTGCAAGCATTAAATCCTCTCTTGGTGATGACATTTCTTTCCCAACGCTGATTCATGGAGACCCATGAGAATCTCTATTCTTCTGTTGATAAATCAAATTCAAGATAAGAGGGGAAAAGGAAACTTAAACATAATTTTAGCTCTTTGGAGTGCTACATCTCACTGCTGATATTGCTGTCCCTCAGCTTTGCCTGCATTTTTCAAGGAAGGGTTGAAGAACAGGGAAGCCACAGACGGTGCCACAGCCGCTCTGCGCTGCGAGCTGAGCAAGGTGGGCGTCCTGGTGGAGTGGAGAAAAGGGGACAAGGCACTCAAACCAAGTGAAAAGTACAGGATGAGACAGGAAGATACAGCTGCAGAGCTGCTGATCCGAGATCTGGAGGTGGAAGACACAGGAGAATACACCTGTGTGTGTGGAGACCAGAAGACCTCAGCTGTCTTGACAGTCCACGGTAAAAAAGCCACTCTCCGTTGGGATAGCAGTACCTCAAGGACATCCCTTTTCTCTCTCTCCCTCCCACTTGCTTTGGTGTTTTGATTCTGCAGCATTTTCCTGGTTTGCTGGTGCTGTTTCATCCCATCTCCCAGTGTCTGTCAGTTTGAAACTGATGGCTCTATATCAGAGTAAAGAAAAGCTGTGAGAATTTCCCATCTCAGGGAGCAGGAGTGAGCAGACCTGCAGCAGAAGATTGTTGTCAGGGGGCTTTTCATTGTATCTCCTTGACATCAGTGGATTTTCATGCTTAACCTGAAGGAAAGTTCTTTAAATCTGCTGAGCTCAGTCAGTGAGAGGTTTTCCCATTCAGGAATGAGTGACCACCTTCCTCTTCTGCAGGATTTTGGTATATTGTGCTGAGAAAATGGTACTTATATAAATCCCCACCCCTCAGCATTATTCTGCAGGTCCTGACTTAGGGAATAATGGGGGGAATTTTGTTCTTGGCTCTGCCATGGTGAATGGTGATGAACTCAGGTTGCCCCTCCAGAAGGAGCAGCTCATGTACAGCTCCCATAGGTGGAAGAACAGCTTTTATTTAAGATGTCTCTTATGGATAAAAAGCTGCCAAGGACAAGGGGAAGTAGAGGAGACAAAACTATTCTCCCAGATTTTCTGCATACTTTTTCTTCCTCTACTTTCTCTCAGCTGGGGGAATTTCTGTTCCTCCCCTCTTTCACCTATTATTTTCATCCCTATGTAAATCACTTCCATTTTATTTTAGTGGCACATCATAAGATGACTTGCTTAATGCTGCTAAAAAAAAAAACCTGTAATCCTGATATTAGTGTCATTATGTTCTTGCAAATCTTGGGTTAAAGGTGCACCTGAAGCTATATTACTATGTTTTTTTCCCTGAACCAGAAATATAAATTTTGATGTTAGGAAATGTGAGGATCTCCAGCAGTGCTGTCACTCTGGCTGATGACTTTTAATCAAAATTCAGGTCATTAATGTTCAGGATAGATTATTTCAGAGTGAAATAGGTAGAGAGGAGTATTGGAATCAGCTGTGAAGAGGTGAATATGAACCAGTTAGTGTTAGAAGCAGGTCATGGTGGAAATTATCCCAGTGGGATCCTGCAGTAGTTTTCTGTTAGGGGCAGCTTTCCAGACTGATTTGTTTTCCTGTAATGGTGAAGGACTGGCCACAGGCCCCAGCCCTGAGTTCCCCAAGGTCTAGTTAATGGTTTTGATGTCCTCTCTGTTTATGTTACACCCCATAGCTCTGCCTGCACTGTTCAAAAGAGATCTTGTCAATGTGGAAGGCACAGAAAACAGGACGGCTGTTCTGCAGTGTGAGCTGAGCAAACCCGCCCCGGTGGAGTGGAGGAGGGGGCAGGAGGTGCTCAGAGCCAGTGAAAAATACAAAATGAGGCTGAAGGACACCACGGCTGAGCTGACAATCCACAGCCTGGAGGAGGGAGATGCAGGAGATTACACCTGTGTGTGTGGAGACAAGACAACCACAGCTTCCCTGACTGTGCATGGTAAAATATCTGGGTTAAGAGGAATTTTCTGCGTTGTCATCTGTGATCCTCCTGTGGGATCACAATCTGCTCTTGGTCCCTTCTGTTATTTTAAGATGTTGTGGCAGCTGTTCCAACCACTGGGAATATCTTCTACTGAAAGCCCTTCCTTTGGGACTGGTAAACAGCATCACAGATTCTTTTCAGTCCCTATTCTTTCCTGATGATGGAAGTTGGAAGTGGATAATGAAAAGCTGGAAGTCAGAAATGAAGTCAGAAATAGCACTTTGGAGTATTTTCACTCCTTAATTTCTTTAGGGCACATCACTGATATTTCACTTGGTTTTCTTGGATGAAGTTGAAAAGTGATGAAAGTTTAATTTTAAACAACATGGTGTTCATTTTAATTCTTAACCTGGTATTGAGAAAGAGCTGTGCATAGCTCCTTGAAATTTTGGGATCAGCTTCCTGTTGTTATATCTTAAAATGCTATTAAAACATACCTCCCAGTACTGATATTTTAGTTTTACAGATTTCCAAATCAGTGAGAGTCGAGGGATTGAGACTGGTGTGTTTCTCCATGTCATGCCATGTCTCGTAGCATTAAAAACACCCTCTGATTTATGAATAAGGTGTTTTCCAGCTGTCCAAACTCACTCTTTTATGGTTCTCAGAGCTGTTATAAATCAACACTGATTTCCAAGTCATTGTGAGATGCTGAATTCTGTGAATGTGGTGTCTTTCAAAGCACAAGTCAGGGATGCCCTGAAATCATCCTTTGCTCCCAGGTTCTGTACATTCTAAACAATTTTGGAGTGTTTTAATTCAGTGGAGCAGTCAAGACAGGGTGTTTGCTCGTTTTTAAAGTGCTCTCTTTCACCTGTAATCTTCAGCCATCCCTCCTCACTTTAAGAAAGAGCTGAAGAACGTGGAAGGCACAGAAAATGGCACGGCCACTTTCTGCTGTGAGCTGAGCAAAGCTGGAGCTGCCGTGGCCTGGAGGAAAGGAGACAAAACCCTGGGGACAAGTGACAAGTTCACCATGAGGTGCCAGGGCACGGTGGCTGAGCTGGTGATCCATGATTTAGTCCTGGCAGATGCTGGAGATTACACGTGCACTTGTGGAGAGCAGGAAACCACGGCTGCGCTCAAAGTGAATGGTAAAAATCAAACAAAAGGAAATACATCATAAATTAGAGATGGTTTTCAAGCAGTGTTTTGGTTTCTTAAGAGTGTGGGAATGTCAGCTTTGAAAGTGCATCTTGGTTTCTGATGGGTTTAGCAAAATCTGGTTGGACATGGGAATAAATTCCTGGATGCTTTGGGCAGTGTCAGGCACAGGTTGGAGGCTCATGGCAAAAATTGCAGATATTCACCCTGGTGCTAACTCATTTTTTTGATCCCTATGTTCAGCAGTAGGTGCTAAGAAATGGAAAATCACAGTATTGTGATGTTGGTTGTAAAGATGTTGCAATCATAAAGCTGAGAAAATTTTTTGATGAGATGTTTTTGAGACAGTTATCAGTGTTTCAGTATAATTTGATGGTCAAGCACTGCTAGACCACTGTAGGAGATGAAACTAAAAATAGTATGGGCTGGAAAGGACCTTTTAAAGGTCCCTCATGGAAAAGTGAATCTGATGCCTTGCATATAGGTTCATTTATGAACTTTTTTAGTAACAATTTGCCTCTCCATAGAATTTAGATGCTTTGGGTGGGCTTGATTTTCCATTCTAGCAGGCAATGTCCAAGGCAGGTCTCAGTCGCCCAGGTCTGAAGTTGAGACTGATGTGGTTCTTCACTTTATACCATGGACTTGACCATAAAAAACCCTCTCTGACTTATGCATGAAGTGTTTTCCAGGTTTATAAAGCCAGTTTCTTATGGCTCTCAGAGGGGCCATCAATCCTGATGGATTTGATTAGGCAAGGCTTTGCTTATCACTTGTGCTTGTCAGACCACGCGAAATGGTTACTGGGGCTGCTGCCATGGTCCCACATTCTGCTCCTTTTGAACCCCCCAGCCCTGCCTGTGCACTTCCAGGAGGAGATGAGGGATGAGGAAGCCACAGAAGGTGCCACAGCCACCCTGCAGTGCGAGCTGTCCAGGGCTGCCCCCGTGGAGTGGAGAAAGAAGCACAAAGTGCTCAAACCCAGTGAAAAATACACGATGAGGCAGGAGGGCAGCAGAGCCCAGCTGCTGATCCATGCCCTGGAGCTCAGGGATGCTGGGGAATACACCTGTGTGTGTGGAGAGGAGAAGACAACAGCAGCACTGACAGTGCATGGTAAAGGGCGCGGAAATGGGATGTTTTTGGGTGGTGGTTGTCCCTCCTCCTCTGCAAGCCTCAGCACTCACACACCACGAGTTCTTCCTCTAATCTTGCCATCATTGATTCTGTTTGTAACAGACTTCTTACTTTTTATTGTGGTTTTTGTCTAATTCTAACCACGGTTGTAGTTCCATTGATTTTACTATTTTTTTCCCTTGCTCTTGTTGGTGCAGGGCTGTATTTCTTTGTGAAGGCTGAAGGATGTCACAGATTTGCTTTTTTATTCTGTTTTACTCAATTTTGACTTGAACCTAGACAGAGAGAGCAGGAGAACATTCATAGCTCTTTAAACGAACAATTTTATTTCAAGTTGCTTCAGGATTTGACAAGTAATTTTAAATAATGAAAAGAAAACTTCGTTCAGTGTAATTTTCCTTGCAGCTCTGGCCAAGAATAATGTTGATTTGTATTCAGGTACTACAGAATACTCAGCATTAGAGTAGAAGAATATTTCACAGTCCTCAGCCAAATTAATCTGCAAACTTCCCATGGAAGAGAGGGAAACTTTATTTTCATTATTAACACAGGACAGTCAGAAGTAGTTTCAGCCTCTTTCTCACCTGGAAATCCAGTAAGTCTGAATTCAGGGAGCTGATTTCTTTGCTTTTCTCCCCATCTTTGCATTTGCCAATACAACAAAGATTGCTTCAGTCTTGCACTTCCAATTTAACCATGAAAAATAGAATTGAAATTAACTTGTACAGGTCAGTCCATCCTTGAGCCTCAAGTCACCATCATTACTGCCAGAAAGTTGTTCTTTATATCCACAAACATCTTTCTTGAGCTGGATTAAGTAATTCTTGTAGAAACAGAAAAATATTTGTATGAAATTTAAACCAAGAAGCAATGTGACACTCCAAGCTACACATCTCAGTTATGAGGATTTATTTGCATCAGACTTGAACTTTTTGACTTGAATTTTCTCCACAAACTGTTGCAATCCCAAATCCCTCACTGCAGATCTGCTTCTTCTTGTATTTGTGCTGTTGACTGTTCCTAAATATGTTCCATCTGCCCTTGCTGAATTGAAGCCTCTTTTATCACCACTACTTCATAAATCTTCTATATCTTAATCCAGTTTAAAGAAGTGTTTTTACCCTTCCCCCCTTCCCACCTTGAGATCATCTTCAGAATTAATGAAACTTTGCATTTCATTGTCCAAGTTGCTACACAAAATGCTGAATAATCCTGAACTCAGGCTAGTGGGAAACTCAATTAATTCTTTCATTGTGAGTGTAAACTCCAGTCCAATATCCTGCAACTGTGGTTTTCAGATTAGTAGCACTTCCCTTCGGTAATTCCACTGATATCCAAGTTAAAACTTTATTAAAATAATAATAATATAGAACATATAAAATATCCTTCTGTCAAGGAAGCTTTATCTATACCAAGAAAAAATTACCCTGGTCCACTCCTTCATGAAGAGAAAAGCTCTTGGCAAATCTGAGTGTTTCAGATAATTGAGTTCATAATTCCTCAGATTCTCTCTCTCTCTTTTTCTGTGACAAGCATTATGAATGGATTTCAGCTTCAAGACTGAAGAGTATTCCCAAATTCCCATTTTTGTCAGTGAAGATTTATCAAACTCAGACCATGGGAATCAGGGAGACCTCCAGCTCATTTTAAAGCAGACATTTACATTTGGAGCTCTATTGGCTCCACTGACTTTGCACAAGTGATTTTTCTTTCTTTACTCACTGGGATTTTAGAATCTCAGTTTACACAGCAAGAACTTAATGTGTATATTTCAGAGATATATTTTTCACCTCTAGTTTCTGCTTTATCCATACTTGAGGAACATCAGCCACTCTCTTTGATTTCTCCAGTGTCACTGTCAGTGTCTGAAATTGGTTGTGCCTTAAGAATTCCAGGACAAATTTCATCACACCAAGCTGCTTTGAGAATATATTTATTTAAATATTCTCTTTTTTTAAAAAATAATCATTTTTCCCCTCTTCCAAGCCAGAATTTCTATTACTTCCTTAATTAAAACTAGCATTTAATAATAATGAAGAAAAAGGAATTAAACGCTTAGCTTTCCCCATGTCCACTCTTCATCAATTTACATTCCCCAAACAGAGGCAGACCAACATCTCCCTTGTTGTTTTCCTTCCTTCTAATCTATTTACAAAAATGCCTGCACAGTTTTCCTCCACATCCTTATTCTCAATTATTTCTTTCTTGCTGGTCGGGATCAGGAGTTGGAGACCATCCTCTCAAGCTTTTTTTTAGATATTTTAAATCCCAATGTAGCTCCCACCCCATTCCAAAGACCTAGTGGATGTCCTCCCATCCTGTTGCTTCCACATATTGCCACATTTCCATCCAGTCTTACAGTCTGAATAATTCTGTTTGTTGTTCCAAAAGGGGTGAGGTGTCAGGAAGCACCTGAGCTTCCTGGGGTGAGGGAATTATGGCAGATTTCTGCAGTGCCTGCATCATCCTTCTCTTCTCTTTTTATTCCTGCACAAACACTTTCAGGATCTCTCTCTGATTCTTCTCTTCAGTCTTATCCTAACTCTGGGCTAGGACTGAAAGCATCTTTAAAATATAAATTAAAAGGTTATATTGTTTTCCTTTAGGTTATATTTTTTTTCCTGATCATGGTGTAACCTGTTGTATTCATCTTCTAGGCTGGGTTAGACTGAGAAAGTTGCAGTTTTGACCATACACAAAGTTTCCCCATTTTTGGTGTTTATTTTCCATACATCTCTAAGCCAATCAGCAAATTCATTTAATATTTGCTGAAAGAAACGACAAGACCCTTTTTGTCTATGATAAAAGTCAGCATTTTTCTTCTGAGAGATAATCCTCATGTCAGTAAAAGGCAGGGATAGATATTGGTGAACATTGTTTATTTTGGTGGTCAAGAGCTGCTTGTCATGAGAACCTTTGCTGCTCTGTTTCTCAGCCCTTCCTGCTCTGTTCAAAGAAGAGTTAAGAGATGAGGAGGCCAAGGAGGGTGAAGCAGTGACTCTGCACTGTGAGCTGACCAAACCTGCCCCAGTGGAGTGGAGAAAGGGACACACAGCCCTCAGACCTAGTGAGAAATACAAAATGAGGCAGAAGGATGTCACTGCAGAGCTGGTGATCCACAGTCTGACCCAGAGTGATGCTGGGGACTACACCTGTGTGTGTGGGGAGCAGCAGTCCACAGCTTCCTTGGCAGTACATGGTAATGACCAACTCCATCTGGATGCCATCACTGTTGAGATTGTGGTTTGAATTGTTTTTGTCAACATGGTCACAGTTATCTGGGCACAGTTTCTCTGAGTCCGACCTTGCGTGGCATGACCAGGAGGATGAATTTTGTGGTTTAGGGGTAAAACCTTTCCCCAGTTCCCTGTACAAAGTGGTTTTAGGACCTAATTCCTGAAGCAGATGTGAGGTCAAGCCTGAAGACACCTCCCCACCTTGAGAAGGCTGACCCAGAGCAGAGGCTGGACAGAGCTAAAGAATAAAGCAGGGATTTATTCAAAGGCCTCCATGGATGCACCTTGGGCAGCACAAGAGCCCAGCCAGGACTGCACCCAAGATGAACCAAAATGGCCCCAAAATGCACGAGCGCTCCCGGGGTCTCTCCCTGGGATCAGTTCTGCTCCATTTGCACCTTGCAGTTCATTGTCCCATTCCAGCTTTAGCCCCTGCAGTCCCACCCTGCTTGTTTTTCTCTCTCCAGCCCACGGGGTTTGTGCTCCTGGGCTGAGATTGGGATCATTTGTCCTTGGTGCCCAGCTGGAGCAGGAATTGTTTTGTCTCCCTGCTCTGTGCACAGAGCTCAGCATCCCCTGATATGAAGCTCAGACCCACAGCCTAAAGCAGCCCAGAATCTGAAAATATAAAAGCTAAACCCTGAGGCATCACAGCCATGCCCTCACCTGCAGGCTGTGTTTGCTGCTCCCTTTGACCCTGTTCCCATTGCACCCCCAGAGCTGCCTGCAGCCATCCAGGAGAGCCTGAGGGACGAGGAGGTGACCGAGGGTCAAGCGGCCACTCTGAGCTGTGAGCTGACCAAAGCTGCCCCCGTGGAGTGGAGGAAGGGCAGCACTTTGCTCAGAGCCAGTGACAAGTACAAAATGAGGCAGGAGGGCACGGTCAGGAAGCTGCTTATCCAGGATGTGGAGTTGAAAGATGCTGGAGAGTACACGTGTGTGTGTGGAGAGCAGGAGACAACAGCGGCCTTGATAGTGCATGGTAAAAATAATAGAACTGTATTATTGTGGGTTTCTATGCCAGCTCGTTGATATTGGTTGTGTGTTCACCTGCGGCTGAATTGTTTCTTTAAATCTGTAAACTCTCTGTAAGGTCTGGTTGTACCCAGGCTGCTTTTCTCTTTGTGTCTTTTGGTTTGTCCCATGTCCCAGAACGATGAGGAAAACACCCTGTTACCACCCTAAAGTGTTCTCTGCTCCTGTACCACCCCACCCCTCCTGTCACCTGTGTGCCACCTGTCATTTTTAATGTCCTCTGTGCATTTTGTGACCTTCAGCCCTGCCAGCCCTTTTCAAAGAAGACCTGAAGGACCTGCAAGCCACGGAAAGCCAAACAGCCACTCTGCGCTGTGAGCTGAGCAAGGCTGCAGCTGTGGCGTGGAAGAAAGGCAACAAAATACTCAGGGCAAGCGAAAAATACATCGTGAGGCAGGAGGGTGCCCTGGCAGAGCTGGAAATCCGTGACCTAGAGCTGCAGGATGCAGGAGATTACACCTGTGTGTGTGGGGAGCAGCACAGCACGGCTTCTCTGACAGTGAAGGGTAAATGTAGATTATTGTCCATTTTCTGTTCCTCTGAAACCCCCATGGAGTGTCCACCTGTTGTTAACTTGTGTCCAGGTCTTGTTCAGGTGTTTGGTTTTTGTCTGGTGTTGCTGGAAAGGGAGCTGAGCTCAGGAATGTCTCTCCCTGCAGACACACTGCTGTGTTTTAGGTTTAAGGGAAATCCACCCAGGAAATGTTAGACCAGCTGAGATGTTCTGTATTGAGATAAATCCTTTGAGTTCTACCTTAAATCTTGTACTTTGGCCTGTCATCTCAGCACTTCTTGTCTCACTGCTGGATTTGGTTTTCCAGATATTTGTGATGCCTTGAGAAGGCTGACTTAGAGCAGAGGCTGGAGAGAGCTAAAGAATAAGGAAGGGATTTATTTAAAGAATCTCCTCCATGGATCCACCTTGGGCAGCACAAGAGCCCAGCCAGGACTGCACCCAAGATGAACCAAAATGGCCCCAAAATGCACGAGCGCTCCCGGGGTCTCTCCCTGGGATCAGTTCTGCTCCATTTGCACCTTGCAGTTCATTGTCCCATTCCAGCTTTAGCCCCTGCAGTCCCACCCTGCTTGTTTTTCTCTCTGCAGCCCACAGGGTTTGTGCTCTTGGGCTGAGATTTGGATCATTTGTCCTTGGTGCCCAGCTGGAGCAGGAATTGTTTTGTCTCCCTGCTCTGTGCACAGAGCTCAGCATCCCCTGATGTGAAGCTCAGACCCACACACTAAAGCAACACAGAATCTGAAAATAGAAAAGCTAAAACCTGAGGCATCATTTGTAGTGATATCCTCAACCTCAACCCCCTGATTTGGGCAGATTTGAACTTCAGCTGAGAATTCACAGTGTTGAACACTTACTTTAAATACACTTTCTATTGGCTTTGCATCCCCAGCCCTGCCAGTGCTTTTCAAGGAAAAGCTGAAGGATGAAGAAGCCCAAGAAGGAGCATCAGTGACTCTGAGATGTGAATTATCCAAAGGAGCTCCCGTGCAGTGGAAAACAGGGCCCAAAGTGCTCAAAGCAAGTGACAAATATCAAATGAGACAGTCTGGCACCACTGCAGAGCTGGTCATTTGTGACCTAGAAGTAAAAGATGCTGGAGATTACACCTGTGTGTGTGGTGACCAGAAAACAACAGCAACCTTAACAGTTCATGGTAAAAAGAACTTATTAAAATTGATAAATATCTCTTGAGATAGACATAATTCTGAAATGTAGTAGTTTCTTCTCTGGGTCAGTAGTTTCTTTTTATCCCTTCCTCCTCCTTCATTCTATTTATAACTCCTTTCTTCTTGGAAAGAGTTGCTCATGGTGAATTTTTTGGTCATTATTAATCTGTCCTTTAAAAGGAGAAAATTAGAAGTAAGTTTCCTTCTGTGCAAGTCTCTTCTTGGATATTTGCATTTTTCAGCTCTGACCCCATAGGTCACTTCATTCCACCACAGTTTCTCCAGACCACCCAGCTCTGGTCTGTGAGGTGCCTCTTTTCCAGGAACTGGAAAAGGAGAAGTGAGGGTTGGGGCAGCAGAAAGAGGAGGAAATTCTCTGGCCATGGGTTTTTTTTTGAAGGTTCCAGATTCTTTAAAGAAGTCAGACATGCAGAGTGAGACAAGCATTATCATTCCAGAGCTTAATTCCTGGAGGTTGTTTTGAGTTACGATTTCCAAAATGAGGAGTAATAAGAATCTAAAATTCTTATTAATTGTAATGGCCCTTCAAACTTCAGTTTAAAACTAGGAGTAGTTTTATTTGGATATCTGTCGCCTTTTGTGTAGATGGGGCTGTGACAGTTTAATGAAAACAAACAGAAACTAACAAAAGCAGCCTCCAGAAAATGACATTTGTGTGGTTAAAATAGTTCTGTATCCAGCAGTGTTATTTGTGAGTGCTGTTAATCTGAGGTCTGGGTCTTTCTGTTTTGTTCTTTCACTATAAATAACAAGAAAAGCTCAGGGAACTGATCCCTCAGGATGACTGAAACCACGTTACACTCAAAGGAAGACATTTTCAGAGTTTCTGGACTTGGTCATGACTAAGAATGTCTATAACAGGCTGAAAAAAAGGCAAGAGGGGAAATAATCTCAAAATAGAAACGAAGGTTGTAATTCTGGTTTTCTGCTGTCCCTTTGTCCATGTCGCATCCTCCAGCTCTGCCACCACTCTTTAAGGAGGAGCTGAAGGACCAGGAAGCAGAAGAAGGTGGAGAAGTGTCCCTGCTCTGTGAGCTCTCCAAGGCTGCTCCAGTGCAGTGGCAGAAGGACCAGAGGATCCTCAAGCCAAGTGGGAAATACAGAATGAGGCAGGAAGGGCTCAAGGCAGAGCTGGTGATCCGTGAAATAGCTGAGGAGGATGCAGGAAGCTACACCTGTGTGTGTGGAGAGCAGCAGACTACAGCTGTCCTGACAGTACAGGGTAAAGCCATCCCTGACCTCCTCTCTCCTGGCTGCAAACCTCTGTCCTCTACTCTGAGCTGTTCAATTTCCCACATCTGTCTCTTCATCCTTATTAACTGAACTTCCATTCAGTTGGAAATGTTCCCTGCCCTTCCTCACCTGCAGGCTGTGGAGATTGGAAAATACCTGTCTGCATTTCTCTGTGCCATCCTTTTGCCTTTTCCTTTCTTTAAACACAAGCCTGCTCTCCTTTCTTCTTTCCTGTCACTCCTTTCCTACCATGAACCCCCACTGTTCTTTGGTCTTTCCTTTCCTGCATTTCTTCTCCAAACCACAAATCTGTTTACTCTTTGCCATTCCTTTCTGGAATTCTCAATACCAACCATTTTAATAGAGAGAATAAGGAGTATCCAGAATAAGGCTCTGTGAGCTATAATTTCCTCTGCATTAAGTTATGTCCATTTTGGGTTTTGTGCCCATCATCTCTGTCCTGATGCCCAAAGATAGACTTCCATTAGGAGATTGATTTTTCTAAGGAAAGAATAAATTCTTTCTTTGACCTCCTTCTGGTCTTCCTTTGTTGGAAGAATCATTTGCTGGACAATCAAACCTGGTGTTTCAGCTTAACACTGCTGGAATGGGAAATGTGCCAAATCAGGGCTAAACCTGGATATTTTAACTAAGTCTCTAATACTGCACACTAATTTTGAGATCTGAGAGATCCAATCTTATTAAACAGATGAAATATCCCATTATCCCACCTAGTTAATGGAGGAACATACATGAAGGTCACCGCATTTATTTCAAGGATTCAAGTTGCAGTAGGTACAAGAATTATGTTAGATGGGAAAAATGTGTTCTGAGACAAGAACCCAGGCTGGAATTCAGCAGCTGGAGATTTCCTTTGGGGTCAGGAAGAATCTGTGAGTCCTGGATGCTCCTGTTCAAGGATATCTCAAGGAAGAAGGAGTGAGGATGAGTAAGGAGCTGTATCAACAGTCAGAGCACAGCAGGGCAGCTCTGAGTAGGAAAAGAGAGTGAAAAGCCATGAAGTTCATGGAAGACACATTCACCAGACACAAGTGAATTGAGGATCTCAGAGCTGGTATTCTGTTTTTTTCTGTGGAGAAACCTGGTAGAAAGCGGGTGTAAATCTGTTGAAGACTGTGCAGTTTTGCTGTAGGAAGCCAGGGTAAATCCAAAATTATTAGGGTGTCTATTCCCACTAGGATATTTCTCTTTCCTCTCTTTGTGGCTGATGCTCACCCTCCCTTGACAACTTTCCTCTGTCACAACCTTCACACCTTTCCCCTGTCGCTTCCTCACTCCTCCCTGGAGACACCCTCGGTTTGTAACACATTTTACCTGCATCCTTCAGCTGTGCCTCCGTTTTTCCAAGAAGAAATGACCAGCCAGGAAGGGGTAGAAGGTGGAACAGCCGCTTTTCACTGTGAGCTGAGCAAAGCCCCTGCCCGTGTGCAGTGGAGGAAGGGCCAGCACATCCTCACCTCGGGCCCCAAGTACAGCATGAGGCAGGAGGGACGTGCTGTGGAGCTGCTGGTCCATGGGCTGGACCTGAGTGACACTGGGGACTATTCCTGTGTGTGTGGAGACCAGACCAGCACAGCTGCATTAACAGTTCATGGTAATGTAATCCTTGGGGTGAACGTCCTCCAAACCTGCCCAAATCTCTGCGGTCTGTTCCTGTCCCTTTCTGTTTGTTTGGGGTTTGGTTCTTTTGGACTCTCTGCGCTTCCTCCTTTTGTGAAATTGGGAATAACATTCCCTGCTGGCATTTGTCCCCCTCAGCTCTGCTGGTTCATCTCACTTTCCTTGCCCTGATCCAGTGTCCAGGGAAGCTGGGGAAGTTTTTCCATTGTGTTCCACTGACCTGGATCAGGGCTTGGTGCTGCCCCATGAAACCTCTCCCCCAGGACCTCGCCAAGCTGCATTTTAAGGAACATTCACCCTCTCTGTGGTAACTCTTTTACTCCTCAGTGCTGCCTCCAGAATTCAAGAGAGAGCTGAAGGACCTGGAAGCTGTGGAAAATGGCACAGCTGCTCTGCAGTGTGAGCTGACAAAACCTGCTGAGGTGCAGTGGAAGAAAGGGCAGGAGGTGCTCAAAGAGAGCAGAAAACATGAAATGAGTCAGGACGGGGCTGTTGCAAAGCTGATTATCCACGAGCTGGAGGAGGAGGATGCTGGAGTTTACGCCTGTGTGTGTGGAGATCAGCAGACAACTGCCACGCTGACAGTCAATGGTAAAAAGCTAAAAGGGAAAAGGCTGTAAGATCTTCTGAAAATTAAAATAGCAACTGTGGTTTAGTGTGCTTAAGAGAAAGATTGTAAATCATAAGGTGTGCAGAATAGCCTGGTCTATGCAGCTCATGGAGTGGCCAGGCAGAAAATGGGAATTGCAATGCAGAACTAAGTGCATTTTTTTTTCTGTATTTTGCTGTCAGAATAATCAAAATCTCTCCTGCAAGTGGCCTGCCTTAAGAGGGCATCTGAACCCTTAAAATTCCCTGCCTTAAGGGAGAGTATGAACTCTTGCAAGTCTCTGTATTAGAAGGGAATCTGAACCCTGAAAATTCCCTGCTGATCTTCAGAACACTTCCTCACTGATCAGGGCAGCACACTGTCTGCTTTTACAGAAGGAAAACTCTTATTCCATTTTTAGATCATAGATTAGGTTCTATATATTTCATGGCAAATGTAACTTCCTGAAATCCATTTCTTCTTGTATTGTATTTGTGGGCCATTTCTTCTTGTATTGTATTTCCTGCCACTTCTGTGGCAGGAAGGAATGATGAATCTGACTCCATGTTCTCAGAAGACTTATTTATTATTTTATGTTATTATATTATATTAAGAATACTATACTAAACTTACTAAAGAATACAGAAAGGATACTTACAGAAGGCTAGAAAGATAATAATGAAAACTCCTGACTCCCTCCAGAGTCCCAACAGAGCTTGGCCCTGGTTGGCCATTGAGTCAAAACAGCTCTCAGCAGAAACCAGTGAAACAATCTCCAAACACATTCAAAAGGAGCAAAACACAGGAGAAGCAAATCGGATAATTATTGTTTTCCTTTTTATCTGAGGCTTCTCAGCTTCCCAGGAGAAAATCCTGGACAAAGGGATTTTTCCAGAAAATGTGAATGCCACATTCTTGTTCTTCAGATGTTCCTATTACTTCTCTGGGCAAATAGTTTCATAGTTTGAATCTAGAGCATTGAGTTTTAGAGACATCTGGGAAAAAACCACAAACCTCTGTTGGTGCTTTCATTTTCCCTCTACTTCCTTTTTCCCAAGCCCCATCTGCAACAGGTCCAAGTCATATTTCTATTTTATAGCCCTACCAGCCCTTTTTAAACAAGAGCTCCAGGACACCGAGGCAGAAGAAGGTGGCACAGTGACCCTGAGGTGTGAGCTCACCAAGCCCAAGGCTCCAGTGGAGTGGAGGAAAGGGGATGTCACTCTCTATCCTGGTCTGAAATACGAGCTGAGGCAGCAGGGCTGTGCTGCTGAATTGATCATTTATGACCTGGAAGTGGAAGATTCAGGAATTTACACCTGCGACTCCGGACACCAGCAGACAACAGCTGTGCTGGCTGTGCATGGTAGGCAGCGGTGACCCTTGCCTCAGGAGGAGTGCAGTGAAAGGAGGTTTTCCTGGTGTTCTCTGCAGCCTTTGATTTGTTTTGTTGCTGGTCCATGCCAGAATAGATGTTCTTCAGGGGCATGGCACACGGCAAAGGAGAAAGATTCTTCTTGCGGTATCTGGAGTGATTAATGGCAATTAAAGCAATTGAATAGTTTGGGTTGGAAGGGACCTTAAAGATCATCCATTTCCATCCCTCTGCCATGGGCAGGGACACCTTCCACTGGACCAGGTTTTTCAGAGGTCCAGCCAGCTTGACTTTGAAGGTTGTCATGATGTAAAAATTTGCTGAACCATGCTGCCCTGAGTGCAGGGGGTGTGGCTGGATATGGGAAAGGGATAAGGGATGCCTAATTGGATGTAATCCTGCCTGGGATGGTAAGAGATGCACCAATTAAGGGATAAGAGATTTCTAGGGTATATGAATGTGCTGCATTGTTACTGGAGGCTTTGAACTTTAGGTGCAAATGCTGACTGCAGACAACTTGAATCCACACCTGTGTTCCTTCACTCCTTGTACCATCCTTGACTGAAATCTGGATTTCCCCTCTCATTTATCTCTTCACTGTGATCTTTTGTACATTGATAGAGGCATTATTAGGGGCAGAAAATCTCTGTTTAATATTGCAAACTCACATACTTCTGTTAAGGGACAGGGATCTGTGTAAGAGGGGCTGTTCCCAGTGATCTTTGCCTAAAGCAAAGAAATGGCATGGAAACTCTTCCATAGGAAAGTCTGACTCCTTCAGACCCCAAACCAGGCCATTCTGTTGACCACTAAGATCAGATCTTTCCTAACTTTGCCTATCTTCACCTCTCGATTCCTTTAGTAGTTAAGATTCTGCCAAGACAGAGAGTTGCATAATCCCCAGGACTATGGAATCATTAGAATAAACCATACCTGAAGGATCATGGTAGGACTGGATCCTTCTTGCACTAAAACACTCTTGAAACGCTTTCCTCTCAAATTTTCCAGCACTTCCCATCACGTTTAAGCAACCTTTACAAAATAAGGAGTTTGAGGAAGGAAGCACAGCCATGTTCTGCTGTGAGCTGTCGAAAGCCAGTGCTGCAGTGGAATGGAGGAAAGGAGGCGTGGGGCTGCAGCCCAGCCAGAAATATGAAATGAGGCAGAGGGGATGCCTGGTAGAGCTCTTGATACACAACCTCAGACTGGAAGACACAGGAGAATACAGCTGTGACACGGGGGATC
Source organism: Calcarius lapponicus (assembly GCA_039654755.1). Lineage (NCBI taxonomy): Eukaryota > Metazoa > Chordata > Aves > Passeriformes > Fringillidae > Calcarius > Calcarius lapponicus. Next base: position 12,243,829 of record CM077464.1, on the reverse strand, counting down.
AGGAAACCAGGGCAGCTCTGAACGTGAAAGGTACGTGGTGTGAGCTGACTCCTCAAGGAACAGCTTCCTCCAACAGGCAAAACAACAGCTTCAATAAGAATATTTTTAAGTGCATTATTCTTATTCTCTATGAATATTAACCTTTTCATCTGATATATTAGGATTTTTCTTTTATTTTTAATAAGAATGAAAGAGGATAGTGCTTTGTTCTTCCAGTGCTGTGTTTGGGTTTTAGGCTCTAATAGGAAATACTTTCCAGCTTTGTGACTGAGGAAAAATAAAAGAAAAAGCAATGATTTATCATAACATCTGGACACTTCACAGGACATGTTGTTTGAATATTTAAAAAGAATATTTTCTTTCAAATACTGAAAGAGAGATAATGACATCCCTGACCTCTCAAGGCTGTCCATGGAGTTTTGAAGTTCTTTGCTCTTGAGATCATAAAATCCTCCAATGAATTCACCACTAAGAAGGATTTGAGTGAAGGAACAAAGGAAATAAATGTTATGAGTGCAGATGGCTTCTTCTGATGCAGGAAGATCTCCTAGTTGTGCCAGGAAAATTGGAAAACCATGGATCCCACCTAGGAATATCACAGTGAAAAGCAGAGTATCTTGTTCTCCAAGAGTCAGTCTGTGTTAACTAGGCTTCACTAAAAGATCCTGTTGATCCTTTTCTTTTCTCTTTTAGCTCTGCCAGTTCTTTTCCAAAAGCAGCTCAAAGATGAGGAGGCAGAAGAAGGAGCTGCAGTGAAATTCCAGTGTGAGCTGACGAAGGATAACGCGGCCGTGGAGTGGAGGAAAGGCACCATGGAGCTCTTCCCGTGTGCCAAATATCAAATTAAATTAAGTGGGCGCACAGCTGAGCTTGTGATCCATAATGTAGAGCCAGAGGATGCCTCTGATTACACTTGTGACACAGGAGACCAGCAGAGCACTGCAGTCCTCAGAGTGAATGGTTAGCACTGCACCCACCCGGGCTGGAGGAGAAGAGGCGTTGGTGGAACTGTGTGAAAGGTGTTATTTAATCCAGAAGTTAAGATAAGGAGGAAAAGAGCTGCCCAGTCATAAAGCAGAGTACAGAGAAGTGGTTCTGTTGGGACATTGTTTGAGCCTGTAAAGAGTGCAGTGCACTGACCCCTTCCTCTGATAAGATAAGAGCAAGGAATTCTGCGTCATGGGGATTTTGAAATACTGACAAAACTTCTTTTGGCACTTTGCAATTTTGCTGGTTCACTTGAATCAATAGCACAATCACACATCATTTTAAAAAAGCATTTTGAGGTTGCTATTTTTAATCTCCCTGTGAAGATCCTGGGAATGCTGGGTTTAACCTAACCAGGAATAATGTCTGTGACTGATCACAGAATCACAGAATGGGTCATAGGTCCAACCTCCCTGCTCAAACAGGGCCATGCCAGCACCATCTAGGAAATGTTTGTGTTTGTCTCAAAGTTGGGTGGAATTTGTGGCTTTGATCTAAGCCATAACCTTTCAAACAACATATTTTTGCTGATTCTGACTCAAAAAGCAGTCACAGGGTCAAATATGGGTGAAAGAACCCAGTGATTGCTTTACCTGTCTCACAGTAGTGTTTTTACTGGAGCCACAGGCACTGAGATTCCTGTTTTTTCCAACTGCTCACACACACCCCATGGATATCCCCTTCTTGTTTCCATCAGTGGCAAGCTGTTTTCTGAGCTGTTCCATGATCTACTTCAATAAATGTCCATTTGTGCATCATCTGGAAGGACTCAGTGATGATGATCTGGGTCTTAAAAAGACAGCTGAGAAATCAGAAATTATTTTAAAGCTTTACATTATTTAGCTGTTGAAAATCAGGAGTATTTCTGTAAAAGTCAAAAGATTTATACTGGTTTAAACAGAAAGTGCCAGGTTTTGCTTGATGAAAACCTTTGTGTGTTGGAGTTTCCAATATGCTGAGCAGATGCATAAAAGGTGTGATGTGGATGCCCAGGACTTTATGGGATATAAAAATACTTGGGGAACTTTCTGATCCCCTGGGTATACACAATATAGGTCTGTTTATAGGGGGAAAAACATAGGTTTATTATTATATCACCACTTAATGCAAAATTGTACTGCAGCACCAGAGCCTGGGTGCCTTGTGCTGACTTGTGCAGAGCTGGCATTCAAGCAGAGAGCTGATGCATTATTTATTTCTCATTTCACAGCCATCAAACCCCAGCTGAAGCAGCAGCTGAGGAACGAGGAGGTGGAAGTGGGAGGAACAGCCAGGCTGCGCTGCGAGGTTTCCATCAGCAAAGCAGAAGTGGAGTGGAGGAAGGATGGAGTCCTGCTGCACCCCAGCTCCAAGTATGAAATGTGGCAGGATGGGACCCTCCGGGAGCTCCGTGTTCACCACCTGCAGCCTGGGGATGCTGGGGAATATTCCTGCAAGGCTGGAGACCAGACAAGCTCTGCCAAACTCACCGTGAAAGGCAAGGCCTGTTTATTGGAACAGGGAGATTTCTGAGATTTCCCAACGTGATTGAGTTATATACACACCCATGAAATGAGTTATGGTGTGTTGTATTTGTAGGGCAGCCCTGACAAAGGCAGGAATGATGTATCTGACTCCATGTTCTCAGAAGGCTAATTTATTATTTTATAATATTATATTAAAGAATACTACACTATACTATATTAAAGAATACAGAAAGGATATTTACTCAATGCTAAAATGATAATAATGAAAACTCCTGACTCTTTCTGGAGTCTCAACACAGCTTGGCCCTGATTGAAAGAGTGAAAACAACTCACAGCAGAATCCAATGAAACAATCACTTGTGGGTAAACAATCTCCAAACACATCCCACATGAGCAAAACAGGGGAGAAGTAAATGAGATGAGAATTGTTTTCCTTTTCTCCAAGGTTTCTCAGCTTCCCAGGAGAAAAATCCCAGGCGAAGGAATTTTTTCAGAGAATGTGAATGCCACAATTGTGATCAACACGGAGCATAGGAAGGTCATAATTAAAAAAAATTAAAATTAAAAAGTAAAATTAAATTAAATTATTAACAATTAAAAAGTAAATTTAAAAGTAAATTAAAAAACAAATTAAAATTAAATCTAAAAAATTTAAAACTCTTATGGTCAGTGCATGCACCAAAGCAAAGATTGACTTGGTAGACAGGAGCGGATAAGTCAGCTGTAATCTGTGACTCATGGCTTGGAATATTTGCCTGACATCATGTGCATGGGACTGAACAGATGGTCCAGCCCCAGCTTCCAGTCACGTGGCAGCTGCATCTGGCCTTAAAATCATTGCAGAGCTTAGGATGGACCACTGGTGTGGAACAAACACCCCCAGCATCTCCACGGGCTGCTCCACATCATAGATCCCCTGCACATCACACCCAGCTGCACCATTTCTCATGCAGATGGTGACCTCAGTTGTAGGAGTATCCACTGTGCTTGCTCAGAGGGAGATTGGGCTGATTTTTGAATCGTTTGACTAAATGATTTTAGAGGTCTTTTCCAGCCTTAGTGATTTCATGGCTCCTTTGGCATTCCCCAGTGGGCTTGGGGGTATTTACAGCTTCTGCCTGCTGGGGGTTGTCTGTATGATCCTTGCACAGGTGTTCTAGAAGCAGTACTCAGGCAAACTGCAGTGCAGAAGCCCTGTGCTCACACCAACCCAGTGAGTCCTGCTGGGAGGACAAAGCCAGCCAGGGCCTCAGCCAGTTTGGGTGGAGTGAATGCAAATCTGTTCTCAGAAATACAATAGAGAGGGTCAGGCTTTAACATTATCCTGTGAAGATATCTAAGTGTAAATGGAACAAATGTCAAAATCCTGATTTTGGAATTTTGATTTTTCAAAATCCTTGTTCACCCAATCAAGCATAATTTAAAAAAAAAACAATATGCAAGGTGTCTCTTAGCAAGGACAAGTAGTAAAGCCACTACAAATGACAAAAGTCATTTATCCTGCTCCCAAGTGCACTGAAAGCAGAGTTTGAAATGGGATTTGGGAGGCTGTGCTGTTCCAGATGATGCACAAATGGACGTTTATTCAAGTAGAGCACGGAACAGCCTCTCAGAGGCTGTCCCCACCCTTGAAGGACAAGGTGCTGAGCAACCTGGGCCTGCTTTGAGCAAGTGACATCGCGTTTCCATGATTTGATCCATGCTTTCCCTTTCGTTTCCCATTTCTGCCTCCTTGCAGAGCCCGACGTGACCATCGTGAGCGGCCTCAAGGACGCGGTGGTGGCCGAAGGGGACGATGTCACCTTCAGGTGCCAGGTTTCCCACGAGAACGCCAGGGACGTCGAGTGGAAGCTGCAGGATGTGGCTCTGCAGAACAACGAGATGAACGAGATCTCGGTGGAAAGGGGCAAGGTCCACACGCTGACCCTGAGGAAGGTGACAGAGCAGGACATTGGCACCATCACCTTCCGGGTGGGACCCCACACGTCCACAGCAGAGCTCAGGGTGAAAGGTGAGGGCTCCCTGTGCTGGGGAGCAGGGTCAGTGGGAACAGGGGGTGCTTTGCTTGTGCTGGAAGCAAATTCAAGGCTGAAATCCACCCCTCGTGTCTCTGGGGTGCTTGTGCTTCAAAGCATCTGTGGCTGGAATCACCAGGGATGAACAGGGGACATTTCACCATCTTCCCAAAGCTCAATGATTCCTGGAGAAATTACTAGCTTGGCTTCACTTCTTGGGTGGGTAGACCTGGAATTTTCATTGCTTCCACCACCCTTTTTAGAATTCTAGAATAATTTGGGTCTGGAGAGACCATTTGGTCCAATCCCTCTCCATCTTCAACCAGATCAGGTTGCTTAGGTCTCTTCTCTTCTCTTCTCTTCTCTTCTCTTCTCTTCTCTTCTCTTCTCTTCTCTTCTCTTCTCTTCTCTTCTCTCTTCTTTCTCTTCTTTCTCTTCTTTCTCTTCTTTCTCTTCTTTCTCTTCTTTCTCTTCTTTCTCTTCTTTCTCTTCTTTCTCTTCTTTCTCTTCTTTCTCTTCTTTCTCTTCTTTCTCTTCTTTCTCTTCTTTCTCTTCTTTCTCTTCTTTCTCTTCTTTCTCTTCTTTCTCTTCTTTCTCTTCTTTCTCTTCTTTCTCTTCTTTCTCTTCTTTCTCTTCTTTCTCTTCTTTCTCTTCTTTCTCTTCTTTCTCTTCTTTCTCTTCTTTCTCTTCTTTCTCTTCTTTCTCTTCTTTCTCTTCTTTCTCTTCTTTCTCTTCTTTCTCTTCTTTCTCTTCTTTCTCTTCTTTCTCTTCTTTCTCTTCTTTCTCTTCTTTCTCTTCTTTCTCTTCTTTCTCTTCTTTCTCTTCTTTCTCTTCTTTCTCTTCTTTCTCTTCTTTCTCTTCTTTCTCTTCTTTCTCTTCTTTCTCTTCTTTCTCTTCTTTCTCTTCTTTCTCTTCTTTCTCTTCTTTCTCTTCTTTCTCTTCTTTCTCTTCTTTCTCTTCTTTCTCTTCTTTCTCTTCTTTCTCTTCTTTCTCTTCTTTCTCTTCTTCTCCTTTCCCTTTCCCTTCTCTTTCTTATTTGGTTAAAGTCTCCATCCAAAATCCTTCTCCTTCCCTCTTAGAAGCTTCTTTTAACATCTCAGTAAATGACACAGGAGTCAGAGGATTTTTTTTTTTTAAATACTCAACCATTCAGCTGTGGCTTAAACACCAAGACAAAGGTGCCTGGAAAACAAAGCAAGCAAAGCAAACAAAGCAAAGCAAACAAATCCTTTGCTTTGTTTGTAATTTCAGTGCCACCTCCAGTCTTTAAGGAGAAACTGCAGAGCAGGGAAGTGTAGGAGGAGGACACAGCTGTCCTCTGCTGCCAGCTCTCCCAGCCCAGTGCTGAGCTGAAATGGGAACAGGGCCCTCAGGTGATCTCCCCAAGCTCCAAGTATGAAATCAGCCGTGAGGACTGATAAATCAGTCCATACTTTAAAGATTTATCACTAAAAACCAGAAAGTTCTGGCAATTACACCTGTGGTAATGGAAATGAACAAACAACAGCCACTTTGACTGTTAAAGGTGGCTTGTGTTGGGTTTTTTTTAAGATAAGAAACTTGCCCCACTCCCTTAGTTAGGCTCTGCCAAGAGGATTTTTTCTACAGTCCTTGATTTCAGATGTGCTGTGCTGTCAAAAGCAGCTGAGTGCTTTTGTTTTTGGAAGTCCTGTTGTGTCTTAAGCAAGGAAAATGCAGGGACCCAAGTGTGGGAATTATTTCTGCACTTTGAGGCCTTTCTCTGGTCACTCAGATAATCAGGGCTGGAGCTAAAATTAAGATAGGACTATTTTTAATGCTTAATCATCCTTTGAGCTGCAGTTCTGCCTGGAAAAATGGTGATGCAGGTGAATTTGTTCAAACTTGGACACAATTCCAGCTAATGAGCAAGGCACCTAAACACTTCTAGTGCCAAAGGTCTTTAAAATACATGTAATGTGAAAACATATATCTGTTTTTTTTTCAAATCTGATCTGATACAAATACAATATCAAGGTGACTTTTTCTGAGACACACAATCAGGAAAAACAAAGATGAGCCAGGATACTGTTAAATCACACCTTGTGAAATATCCCTGAGGGCTCTCCCATGAAGGGCATGCACCTGCCTACAGTCACACTGACTCCACAACTCAAGGATACCAGAATATTGGTGCTGCAAGCAGGTCCTCTGATGGCCAATTTGTGTCTCTGTGTGTGGTCTCAGCCACTCCAGCACTCCTTGAAAAAAATTCCAAACCCAGGAAGCTGAGGAAGCCTGTGCAGTCACACTGTAAATACCAATTCAGCCAATTGGCTGAAAAAAAAATGTATATATGCATATTTGTGTGCATATATATATATATATATATATATATATATACACACTCATATATATATATATGTACACATATATATGTACATATATATATATATATATATGTGCCACTGTGGTTCTTCCAGGAACTGGAGTTGAGGAGCTAAACTTCTACATGTGGCACTTCATAAATCCACCCATCAAAACTCCACCTTGACCCACCATCAGCGCAGAGACTGCCTGGGTTCCTTTCTCTGCTGGTCTGGTTTTCAAATAAGGAATATTATAGAAAGGTTATTATAGAAAGGTTCTCCAGGCCCTCTCCCAAATACACAAGAATTTGGATACCTGGAGTAGGCTGTTGAGGTCTGGTTTTGGTGCCCATTTGGAGATACATGCACTGAGATGCTCAGAACTCTGTATCCATGACAATTCCCATGCAAGAAGGAGCACGATCCTTGAGGTGCTCAGTGCGTGAGCTCTGTATGCAGTGTCCAGTGATTCCTCAGGTGTGCAGAGTGCTTAAAGCTCCTGGAAATCCAGCACTGTTGGACAATACTCTTGTATTAAAGGTGTTTTAAAAACTTTTATTCCATTTTCAGACTCATGAGAAGGGTGAGACAATACAAGGTGAAAATGCCTTAGAGCCAATCATCCAAAATTAGCCTTCATAGGTCCCACTACAATGCATCTTTCCTAGTTCTATTTCTCCAAAGTATCCAGTCTTATTTTCATGGCTATCTTTTGGAACTTTTTTCTAGCTCCATTTCTCTCTCAACAATGTCTGTCCTATTTTATGGCACTTCTAAGTCAGCATTTCTTGTCTCTTAAGTTTGCATATGGATGCACATACTATGTGGACCTTCTGTCAGGCCTTGAGAACTTTCTACAAATCAATTCCCCACACAGCACCCTCTATCATTCCTTGTTTTGCTTTCAAACTCGCTTTGGAATTGAGATTGAACCAAATTTAGGGCGGCACCGGAATTTCATCAAACACCAGGCTTAGCTACGCAGTCCGCAGTGACACATGAATTTTTTTCCCCCTCTGACTTTTCTTGATTTAGCTCCTCCAGTGACCTTCACACAACCCCTCCAGAACCAGCAAGCTGAGGAGGGTGGCACTGTCACTCTGAGCTGTGAGGTCTCCAAAGCCAACAGCCCTGTGCAGTGGAAGAAGGGGGGGACAGTGCTGCGAGCCAGTGACAAGTACAGGATGCGCCAGGACGGGGCCGTGGCTGAGCTGACCATCCACAACCTGAGCGAAGCTGATGCTGGGGACTACACCTGTGACACAGGGGACCAGCAAACCACGGCAGCTGTGCAGCTGAAAGGTGGGGCTTTGCACGGGGAAGGGCTGGGCACAGCTTGGCACCACAGCAGGGACACAGGATTGACTAATTTGGCAGCTACACCTTGTCCTGAAACGGGGATCTCAGAGATGAGAGGGGTTCCACAGGGTTGAGAACTGTGTCAGTTACCTCTAGAAATGGGTCTTTGGTCACTGCTTCTGTGTTTTAATGGTAATTAATTTTCACCCATGGGAATCTTTTGACAATTTTGTCACAGCACACAGGTTATGATTATACGCATATTAAATATTTATTGTGCACGCAACACAGTATAACTTGCAAGCTTTTAATACACATGCAGACATGAATCATGCATCTGTAGCATTGTTATATGTTGCTATGTGCCTGTGTACCTATATTTTCACGAGTCTAGAATCATAGAATCACAGAATGGTTTGGATTGGAAGGGATCTTCAAGATAATTTAGTTCCAACTTTTCACTGTCCCAGGTTGCTCCAAGCCCTGTCCAACCTGGCCTTGGACACTTCCAGGGATCCAGGGGCAGCCACAGCTTATCTGGGCAACTTGTTCCAGAGCCTCACCATCCTCACAGGAAACAATTCCTTTCTAACATCTAAGCTAACCCTGTCCTCTTCCAGTTAGAAACAATTCCCCTTTTATCTGTCACTATCTACTCCTATAAAAACTCCTTCTTCCTCTTTTTATAATCCCTCATAATCCTTCTCTTCCAAGCTGAACACCCCCAGACTTATCATTTAGGGCCTCAAATAACAACAATATAGTGCTGTCAAGAAAGAGCCTAACGGCATGTTTAACCCAGGAAGCATCCCTTGAAAGCAGATCTCAAACTCTGTTGCCCTTTCCATGAAGAAGCAGCAGCCACCATCGTGGAGGGGCTGAGGGACGTGGCCACGTATGAAGGAGAGGACGCGGTGTTCGAGTGCACGCTGTCCCGGGAAGCAGCTCAGGATGCCCAGTGGTTCCTGGGGGATGTTCCCCTGCAATCCAACGAAATGAACGAGATCAGAGTGCAAGGGACACGTCACAGCTTGATCTTGAGGAAGGTGACCCTGGAGGACTGTGGGTCCGTCAGTTTCAAAGTGGGGCAGCATTTGTCGGCAGCGCAGCTGAAGGTGGAAGGTGAGCAGCCTCCCTGGAAGAGGGGTCCAGCAGGTACTGGCAGGCACTGCTTGGACTTCTGGAGAGGTGTATTTGGGATTAGGGAGCCTTGGAAATCTTGGCAAATTCTGCTAATCTAATTTAGCAATTTAGAGAGGTACATCTAAGCCAGTCGTTCCAATTGTTTTTATTGTACATGGAATGAAGATTAACATCCTTTGACGTTATTTGATATAATAATTCATATTAACATCCTTTGATGTTATTTGATATAATAATTAACATCCTTTGAAGACCATCCAACTACGCAGCTGATCACATGTTACAATCAACGCTGAAGAGTCTCACGAATATACTCTGGACTAATCTCCTACTTATGATGCTTTCAGATCATATTTACAAAAAAAAACTCTGAAAGCTCTGAAAAACGTTTCTTTTAAGATATATAGAAGGATTTTTGACAGATGCCCCACTCCAATGGCTTGTGTTGCTTGCTCCTCTTTGACCTGGTTCCAAATGTAACCACAGAGCCCAGCTCTGCCTTGAGGGTGATGCTGGGTGAGGATGCTGGGTGAGGATGCTGCAGCAGCGCTGGTCCCCTCTCCCCACAGCTGCCCCAGTCACCTTCGTGAGGGCTCTGCACAACCTGGAGCTGCAGGAGGGTGGCACTGCCCACCTGTCCTGCGAGCTGTCCAAGCCTGATGTCCCTGTGGAGTGGAAGAAGGGCACGTCTGTGATCCAGCCCAGCCACAAGTGCAGCATCCAGCAGGAGGGGAAGGTGCACACGCTGCTCATCCGCGACCTGAACCGCGCCGACTCCGGGGAGTACAGCTGCCACACGGCTGCTGGGGAGACCACGGCCAGGCTGGAGGTCAAAGGTAGGGTTCCTCTGTGCCCAGCAGCGGTGAGAGGAGGGAAGATTGATTTTTAGAGCTCTCTGTTTCAAGAGAAGCACTGATCAGTGAAGCAAGTGCAGCAGAATCCATCAGGTTTGTCAGAGGGCTGGAGCACGTGAAGGACATGGACAAACCCTGTTGTGATAGGACAAGGGGCGATGGTTTTGAACCAAAAGGGGGATGATTTAGATTAGGTATAAGAAAGATTTTTTTTTTTTCTTTTTTTTCAATGAGGATGGTAAGGCTGTAGCACAGGCTGCCCAGAGAAGCTGTGCCTGCCCCTGGATCCCTGGAAGTGTCCAAGGCAAGGTTGGACAGGGTTTGGAGCAGCCTGGGATAGTGGAAGTTGTCCCTGACATTGGCAGTATTTGGAAAAAGATGAAAGTACCTTCTAATTTAAACCATTCTGGGATGTAAGTGTAAGCAGAAGCAAAGGCAGCTGTGTTTGATAACTGGGCAAGAGAAAATGGAAGGGAGACCTTGATGCTCTCTGCAGCTTCCTAGTGGAGATCTACAGAGGAGAGATCTTTGGTTACTTTTAGAAAACTATAAATGTTGGAGTCAGATAATGAGCTTCCCTTTTCTTCACCTTGAGAGGCACAGAACTTTCTTGGAGGGTTCAGTAAAGAGATGACAGGCAACAAGTGCAAGCTGCAGTGAGAGAAATTCAGATTAGAAAAAGCCCAACTTTTAACATGAAGGGGTGGTCAGAGTTTGGAACTGAGACCCAGGGGAGTGGAGGAATCTCCATCCATGAGGTCTTCCAGAGGTCTTCCTTAATTATTCTGTAATTGATCTCTGGTGGCAAGATCTGAAACCTTGGATTGTAACCCCAGATTTATATATTCTAATATTCTAGTATAATCTACATATATTATTCTCTATATTAATAATATTTTATATAATATATTATGTATATAATTCTATTTTGTACATTATTTTGTATTACAGTCTACATATTCTGTATATTCTATATTCTATTATAGTCAATATAGTCAATTTTTAATATGTTCTATATATTCTAATATATATTAATATATATTGTATATGTACACGTATGTATATTTTCTATTTTTATATATTTGTATTTTTTATATTTGTATGGTTTTTGAGTTATTTTATCCCATTTTATGATTTTACTTCAAGGATGGAAAGCTTGCCTTCAGTAATAATTACTGAACTTCGAATTCTTTGCGAAAAGAAGCCTGGGATATGGGGACAGAAATTTAGCTCACAAAGATTATTCTGATTAATTATTATTAAACTGATTAATTCCCTTTCCTCCTCCTCCTCTATCTAGTTTTGGCACCCCTGGATGCTCTCCTTAGGGAAACGCAACCAGAATTGTCCGCAAACTTCATAACTACCTCTGTCCACACCTTAACAATAAACCACCCCCCTGTTTTCTATTTTTGCCTCACCTATTTTTTATTTCCCCCTGGCCAGCCCTGCCCGTGCTGTTCCAGCAGTGGCTGAGGAACGAGGAGGTGGAGGAAGGGCGCACGGCCGCGCTGCGCTGCGAGCTGACGCGGCCCCACGCGCGCCTGCAGTGGCGCAAGGGGGACACGGTGCTGCAGCCTGGGGACAAGTACCAGATGCGCCAGGAGGGGACACGAGCTGAGCTCCTCATCTACGAGGCCGAGGCTCAGGATGCTGGAGAATACACCTGTGACTCGGGGGATCAGCAGACCACGGCTTATCTGCAGGTCAAAGGTAGGTTGCCTTACAGTTTTATTCATTTTGTGCTAATTCTGCGTCCTTTAGATTAGATCACGCTTGTAGATTGTGGGTTTAGTCACGAACACCTGCTCAGAGCGTGTGGTTTCAGAGGTTAAACACCCAAAATCTCATGGGCCAGCTGAGGCAATTGGGATTTTTTAACCATTGTATGTCTTGGTGCCTGAGCAGCCCATGAATTGTGACTCATTGCCTTTCTTAGTATCTGTGGTTTTGGATTTTATAGTTTTATTCATTTTGTATTAAATGGGTTTGGGATTTTATAGTTTTATTCATTTTGTGCTAAGAATTCCATGTCTTTTAGATTAGATCACGCTTGTAGATTATGGGTTTAGTCACCATAACAAACTCCTGCTCAGAGCACGTGGTTTCAGAGGATAAACACCCAAAATCTCATGTGCCAGCTGAGGGAATTGGGGTTTTTGAACCATTGTATGTCCTGGTGCCTGAGCAGCACGTGAATTGTGATTCTTTGCCTTTCTTAGTGTCTGTGGTTTTGGATTTTATAGTTTTATTCATTTTGTATTAAGTCTTCTTTTGGTTTGGGTTTTACAGTTTTATTTTGTATTAAGAACTCTCTGGCTTGGGATTTTACAGTTTTATTAATTTCTCACTAAGAACTCTGTGGGTTTGGGATTTTATAGTTTTATCAATTTTCTGCTAAGAATTCCATGTCCTTTAGATTAGATCACACTTGCAGATTGTGGGTTTAGTCACCATAACAAACTCCTGCTAGGAGCATGTGGTTTCAGAGGATAAACACCCAAAATCTCATGTTGCAGCTGAGGAAATTGGGGTTTTTTAACCATTGTCTGTCTTGGTGCCTGAGCAGCACGTGAATTGTGACTCTTTGCCTTTCTTAATATCTGTGGTTTTGGATTTTATAGTTTTATTCATTTTGTGTGAAGAATTCTCTTGGTTTGGATTTTACAGTTTTATTCATTTCCTACTAAGAACTCTATGGATTTGGATTTTACAGTTTTATTTTGTACTAAGAACTCTATGGTTTGGGATTTTACAGTTTTATTCATTTCCTACTAAGAGCTCTATGGGTTTGGATTTTACAGTTTTATTTTGTACTAAGAACTCTATGGTTTGGGATTTTGCAGTTTTATTCATTTTGTGCTAAGAATTGTATGTCCTTTAGATTAGATCACACTTGTAGATTGTGGGTTTAGTCACCATAACAAACTCCTGCTCAGAGCATGTGGTTTCAGAGGTTAAACACCCAAAATCTCATGCACCAGCTGAGGGAACTGGGGTTTTTTAACCTGGAGAAAAGGAGGTTTGGGGGAGATATTATCATTCTCTGCAACTACCAACAGGAGTTTGTGGTGAGGTAAAGGTTGGTCTACTTCACAAGTGACAAGCAATAGGACGAGAAAAAATGGCCTCAAGTTGCACCAGAGTGGGTTTAGATTTGGTATTAAGAAATAATTCTTCACTGAAAGGGTGGCCAAGCATTGTCACAGACTGCCCAGAGAAGCAGTGGAGTCCCCATCCCTGGAGATATTTAAAAGATGTGTAGATGTGACGCTTGGGGATGTGGTTTAGTGGTGGATTTGGCTGTGCTGGGTTAATGGCTGGACCTGATCTTAGAGGTCTTTTCCAACCTAAAGGGTTCTGACTCTGTGCTGTTATTGATGGTGTTGTGCTCTATGTGCTCCCACTGATTTGGCTGTGCTGGGTTAATGGCTGGGCTTGATCTTAAAGGTCTTTTCCAACCTAAAGGGTCGTTGATTGGTGGTGTTGTGCTGTGTGTGCTTCCACTGAGAATGGTGAGCATGGCCATGTGAAAACCTTTAGAGGCCCAGAGCAGCACCAGACACCTTTGCAGCATCAGCAGCTGATTCCACGAGTGGCCAGCAGGCAAACCTGTGGTCCAGAAGGAGGGGAGCAGCCCAGCTGCAGGAGTCACAAGCAGGTTTCTCACCTCTGAGTGCTGTCACTGATGCAGTTGCTTCTCCACCGCAGTACTGCCAGTGCTGTTTAACAAAGAGCTGAAAAACGTAGAGGCTGAAGAAGGGGGAACGGCAGTTTTGCACTGTGAGATCTCCAAGCCTGATGCTCCTGTTGAGTGGAGGAAAGGAGGGGTGGTCATTCAGCCCAGCGACAAGTACGAGCTGAAGCTGAAGGGCAGCGTGGCTGAGCTGATCATCCACGGTGTAGAAGCTGATGACTGTGGGGATTATACCTGCAGCACTGGATATGAGATCACCACAGGGTCTGTGTATGTGCAAGGTAAGGTGGTGGAACATGGTGGAAATGCTCTGGTTTTCTTGCTCCAAAATTCTGGATTTCTTTCTCCAAAATCTTTGACAGTTACTGGCCAAACAGCAGAAAGTCCGTTCATTTCTTTCCTGATTCCAGATATAAATACTCACCTCCAGGCTGAGGTTGGACCCATCTTTTAAGTTAAGCTAGTTTAAAGTACTGACCATACTCTGTCTCAGAACAGATGATGGCACTGCTGAAAAACTTGGAGCAGTGGTCGTAAAAATACTGAAATTCTTGTTACAACTGATTGCAGCTTCTATTGTTGATAATCTTATTACTCCTTTAAAGCACCCAAGTGAGCATTTAAATCTTTAAGTACCTCCCTGCCTCATACAATTTCTGCAGATGGCTGGAAAACACAGGAGGGCCAGGCATGACCAGGGCAAGGAGTGGAGCTTCCTCCCAGTGAAATGTTTGCAGACACACACCCTGCTCCTACAAGTAGCTGGAGGGATGGAAGGTGGTTTCTAACCCTCTTCAAGACAATTTTAGTTCTTTTTTTTTCCCTTGGAAAAGCCCTACAAGTTTAACTCTCCTACAAGCAACTGGAGGGGTGGAAGGTAGTTTCTAACCCTCTTCAAGAAAATTTTAGGGCTTTTTTTCCCTTGGAAAAGCCCTACAAGTTTACCTCTGCTGGAGCTGCTCTTGGGCTTGGGTTAGCTCTGCAGGGAGCGAGCCGTGCATGTTTATTTTTGTTTTCTTGTCTTCAAGACAATTTTAGTTCCTTTTTTTCCCTTGGAAAAGCCTGACAAGTTTAACTCTCCTACAAGCAACTGGAGGGGTGGAAGGTAGTTTCTAACCCTCTTCAAGACAATTTTAGTTCCTTTTTTTCCCCTTGGAAAAGCCTGACAAGTTTACCTCTGCTGGAGCTGCTCTTGGGCTTGGGTTAGCTCTGCAGGGAGCGAGCCGTGCGCGCTTGTTTTTGTTTTCTTGTCTTCAAGACAATTTTAGTTCCTTTTTTTCCCTTGGAAAAGCCTGACAAGTTTAACTCTCCTACAAGCAACTGGAGGGATGGAAGGTAATTTCTAACCCTCTTCAAGACAATTTTAGTTCTTTTTTTTCCCCTTGGAAAAACCCTAGATGTTTACCTCTGCTGGAGCTGCTCTTGGGCTTGGGTTAGCTCTGCAGGGAGCGAGCCGTGTGCGTTGATTTTTGTTTTCTTGTCTTCAAGACAATTTTAGTTCCTTTTTTTCCCTTGGAAAAACCCTACAAGTTTAACTCTCCTACAAGCAGCTGGAGGGATGGAAGGTGGTTTCTAACTCCCTTCAAGACAATTTTTTTCCCCTTGGAAAAACCCTAGAAGTTTACCTCTGCTGGAGCTGCTCTTGGGCTTGGGTTAGCTCTGCAGGGAGCGTCTCGTGGGCGTTTGTTTCTGTTTTTCCTTTGGCACCCTCTCTTGCTCTGTCGCGCAGAAGAAGCAGCAGCGATAGTGTCTGGTCTGAGGAGCACAGACGTCTTTGTGGGCGAGTCAGCCACGTTCACCTGCGAGCTCTCGCCGCCGGGCGTGAGGAACGTGCAGTGGTGGCTGGACGGGACCCCCCTCCACAACAACCTGGTGACTGAGATCTCCCAGCAGGACGGCAGGATCCACACTTTAACCCTAAACGACGTGGCGTGCCACGACTCGGGCACCGTCACCTTCAGAGCTGGCTCCCTTATATCCTCAGCTAAATTATTAGTCAAAGGTATTGCCCCGTGAGCAAGAAACACGTGGCCACCTCTGGACTTGGCTCCATGTGCTGGTGCTTCTGCCTTCCAGGCTACCCTTACTAAATCCCTTCATGGTCCTCCTGTCCCCTGCAACCCTGAAAGTCACCCACTCTCACCCCAGAATTTTTCTGGCTACAACCACACTTATTTTTTTATATTTTTTTTCCCCTCACCTTCTGTTGTTTTTGGATTTTCTAGGTGAGGGAGGGTTGCAGGGTCAGGGTTGCTGCTTTCACCTGACATCAAAGAAGAGATGAACATAAACATCTGTGGTAGCACCTGAATTTATATCCCCACTTCAGCTTTTTTTTTTTTCCAAAATACCACAAAATCTTGCGGGGGTGGTAATTCCCAAATTTCCCACTGTGCTGCTCCACAGCTGGGCTACTGGTGCTGAGCTCAGCATGTTCCCAGGACAGGATTTTGGGCTGTTCCTGGAAGCCAATGGGTGTGTGACATTCCAGTAACACAGAGACAAAATGTGCCTTGTTTCTGAAAGCTCATCCCTGCACTGGCAAAGCTTTCTGGTCTGTTGAATAAATATTTTTTCCCATTTGGTAAGGGTAGCCAAAAGCTGCAAATAACACTGAGCTCCAGACTTGATAAAGCAAGCTCCTTCCCACTCAGTCCTTTTATAGCTGTGGGGAAGATCTGTTGTTTTTCAGGCAAAGGCAAGGCTTATTCCCTGCTTGGAAAATGGATATACAGAGATATAAAGGGTTAAAATATCTTTATGTAAATCTACTCCTGTGCTATAACTGGGCCATAACAGGAATGATCCACAATAGGGAATTGCAGTCAGTGGTTGATGTCTCCTTCTCTGCATCATGTGTCCCTTGTACATTCAGGAAATTTGGTTCTCTGTGAAGATAAAATGTGAAATCACTTCTTCATGGTATAGAATAATGCAGTGGCAACACAGTGGGCAGACCCCACAAGTCCTGTGTCAGTTTGCATCCATTTTCAGAAACAAAACATGATTCTGAGATGTCCAGGCAAAGAAAAAAAAAAAATAAATCCAGTGGGCCTAAAATAGAAATTAAAAATAAATGCATTGTTAGGTATTCTGCTCCGTGAATTAACAGGCTCCTGAGGTATTTCCATTTCATGGAATCACAGCATCATTGATTTTGGAAGAAATGTCTGGAGATCATTCAGTCCAACCCCACAGCTCATGCATGTACACACATGTATGTGGATATTTTGTGCTTCCATGAAGCCAAGATTCCTGAATTGCAAACCTGAATCACACTAGCACTATTTTATAACTGGGTTGGGATAAATCCAGTAACACTGTGCTCGGTAACACTTGATTTCATTGAAAAGTGAAACACTTTTAAAATTCCAACCATCATTGTATTGACAATTTTTACACTTTATTTTGTCCAGAAATGTAAGCACAAATCTTTGTTTGAAATATATTTCAGTCTGTCAAGCCATCCGTGGCTTGTTCTGCATCAAGGAGCAAGCTGGCTTTGTTCCATGTGCCTCATTCTCCTGGTTGAAGGCACGCTGGTAATTTGATTTATTCTGTAACAAGTGAGATCTCAGCTTTCCGTGCTGGGCCTTCACAACATCACTGCCCTGCAACTGCATTCATTCCATGACCTGGAGTGATGGTTCACAGGTGATGGGGGGAGGATGGAGAAGGGTGAAGGAGCTGCTGCTGTTTTCCAGCTCCTCTGGGCAGGTGAGAATTGCAGGTTCCAGGGCACACGTTGGCTCCTCAGCCCCAAAGAGCTGCACAGGTGAACGGGACCACCAAAGTCCTTGCCCTGGCCAGCTGTGGTTATTAATAATTAATAACTGTGGTTATTAATTGTTGCAGTGTTGTTGAGGGTCTCCTGGATGAGGTGAGAGAGATGAGAATTTACCCCAAGTTTTCAGAAGGTTGATTTATTATATTATGATATATATTATATTAAAAGAATACTATACTAAAACTACACTAAAGGAAGAGAAAGGAGACATCAGAAGGCTAGAAAGGAATGATAATAAAAAAATCATGACTGACCAGAGTCCTGACACAGCTGGGCTGGGATTGGTCATTAATTAAAAACAATTCACATGGAACTAATCAAAGATGCACCTGTTGGTGAGCAACTTCTAAACCACATTTTAAGCAATCAAATAATTATTATTTAGATTTCATTTCTGAGGCTTCTCAGCTTCTCAGGAGAAAAATCCTAGCAAAGGGATTTTTCATAAAATATGACAATAACAGCCAACAGCGAGGAGATGGTGGAACCAGGACCTTCTCCAGTACCACAGGTGATACTTGCTGTGAGAAACATTTCTACATCTTATGGAAGGGGATGAGGTTGCTCTCCCCAGCTGCACAGACACCTGCTTGTCTCTTCAGTCAGCAAAACATCTCCAAGATCTTCCACGGAGGCCTCCTCTCCATAAACACACGTGGCAGAGGGAACCTCAGTGAGTGGGATCCAGCCCTGCAGCAGGTTTCCAAATGATGCTTGCAAAGCTCTCTTTGCTCCCCAAGGTCTGCCAGGAGCACCCCAAAGCCTCAGCTTGCTGCAGCAGTTCCAAGAGGAGCAAGAGATCCTGTTGGGTTGTCCCAGCTGGCCTGTGAGCAGAGCAACTATTTGAAGAATAAGGACATCACAGAATCTCAGGATGTCCTGAGCTGCAAGGGTTCCTCAAGGATCATCACAGCTCCTGATATCTCAGCTTCCTCTGACTCTCATCTTTTTATGTCCCTTTGCAGCCCTATTATATATTTTTATTTTAAGCTGACATAATTCTGCTAAGAATGATGTTTCAGAGAGACTTCCATTTTCAGACTGCATTGAGATTTTCCTTTTGACCTGCATATTGCATTGTAGATGGATGGTCCAGTCTGACATCTCAGGAGGGACCCTTGGCTGCTTTGGGAACTCACAGTATTTTAGGTCAGATATATCTACTGTGCCTCGCAGCTGCCTCACATGAAGCTGAACTTGGGTTTTAAAAGTGCTTTAGAGCAGCCTCATGGATCTCACCACCTTAGAGGAGCTGCATATCCAGCTGCTCTCACCATTTTATGGGCTCTCAGTCTGAAATGTCAGTGGTTTATGATCTCTCAGTGGTCTCTAGATTAAATATTGTTGTTTTTCTCCAAATAATGTGTCTGCTGCAGAGAAACACACAAATAATCAAAACAATATTCATCTGCTCCTGTGGAGTGCCCTTTTTCTGTCACAGTTGTCCTGGATATTTGCTCCTCACATGATTTCTGACAACCAAGACCACCCCAGGTCAGGAATGAGTGTCTGCATTTGAGGACTGTGTTTCTTTCTGATGAGTAGTTATGTTTTAGTCACACAAGGAGCTTCCAGTAGGGTTTGTGGTATTTTCCTATTGCTCTGTGAGGTTGAGAGTTGCAGGGAACCACTCCCTGCAGTCCTCTGCATGGCACTTCTGCTCCACATTTGGGGAAGCAGAAGTGTTTCCCGTCCAGCGCTTCCCAGCCTGGAAGATCTCAGAAACACTGGGAGAAGCACTAAATTGGAGAAGCAGTCCAAACTCAGGACTGTTCCAGCACAAGCCTCAATTCCTGGTGGCCCATCTCCCAGTGTCATGGTCACGTTCTAATGCACCAGTCTGGCTTCCATCCTGCTTGATGCTGACACAGGCACGGACTAAACTGCTAATCCCCCTGCTTGCACTGCCACTCTGCTTGCTCCCCACGGGCTCTGTGCTTGGCAAAAAACCCTCCAAGGGGTGATTTCCACGGGGATCCACTAATGCATGTCCTTCCTGACGTGTTGGTTAACAGATCCCACCATTGAAGTGGTCAGTCCCATGCAGGACATAACTGTTGATGAAGATGGCCCAGCAGAGTTCATATGCCAATATTCTAGGCCAGTGCACGCCATCTGGAAGAAAAATGATCAGGAAATACATGCAGATGGGCAGCGAGTGATTATCGAGCAGGACTGGAATGTGAGCATGCTAAAAATTAACCCCACGGTCCCAGAAGACACTGGCATCTATTCTTGTGAAGCTGAAGGCATTAAAGTGATGGCTACACTTGATGTTCAAGGTGAGGTCTTCCAGCCAGAGAGGAAGACTACCATGGGTTCCAAATAAATGAGGTAGAAAAATCATGGCAAGGCTTTTGCAATAAGGGACACATCAGATACCTGCTCTTGGTGTTTGCTCCAGTATTGAAAATGAGGATAAAAATAGTTGGGGGATAATGGGAATTGAATGTGAAACTGCAGGGTTATCTTATTTCTAATTAACAATCGCTCATTGCAGCACTTAGCCAGCCCACCTGTTCTGCAGTGAGCTGGAATGGGGCATGTCCTGCTGAATTGTAAAATCACAGGTGTATTGTTGGGCCAAAGGAATAATACAAATATTGTTTTGCTTTTTACATAAAACCAGTAACTAATGGACAGCGTGGAATTCCATTTTATTTTGCTGAGTAAAGGAGCTTGGTAATTTACCTATTTCAAACAGTGATCCCTCAGGAGTTACCTCCTCACTCAGCACTCATATTTCTGGAGACCCTGAGACCAATATATCCAAAATTAACAAAAAGTTACGATTTTACAGGGAAATTTCTTTTTTTTTTTTTTTTTTTTCTGCTGCATATGGAATTCCTGGGATTGGTTACCAAGTGAATTGGAGTGATCAGCAACAGCAGGTTCTGATTTTTGAATATTTGTGGCTATTTTGCCTTCTTGCTTAACTGCAGGTTGTCAGTGCAGAAGAACAGGGTGTTATTTATTATAATGTTTTCTACATTGATAAGCACTTTCCACTCTAGGGATTTAAAAAGATTTTAATGAACATAGTCTAAAAGCAACCCAGAGGAGGTAGGGTTAGCAATTGGCTGCTTTCCATAATTAGGTAAACCAGTGCTTCCAAAGTACACAGATAAACAATTTGGGCTGTTATAAAAGAATTTATGCATTCTCCAAGAATAGTCTGCAACCCCCTTGTTGTTTTCCATAAGCATAAATCTTATAAAATTCAGAATATTTTTAGTATTATAGAAGCCCAGAACAGTTTGGGTTGGAAAAGACCTTAAAGGTCATGTAGTTCCAAACCCCCTGCCATGGCAGGGACTCCATCCCTTATTCCAGGCTGCTCCAAACCCCATCCAACCTGGCCTTGGGCACTTCCAGGGATGGGAAATCCACACACAACACCTCTGGGCACCTTGTAATTAGTAATAAGTTAATAAATAACTGGTGGCTTGTGCT
This sequence comes from Calcarius lapponicus, assembly GCA_039654755.1. NCBI lineage: Eukaryota > Metazoa > Chordata > Aves > Passeriformes > Fringillidae > Calcarius > Calcarius lapponicus. The sequence continues at coordinate 12,222,801 of CM077464.1, read as the reverse complement.
TTTTGGGTGTGTTTGTTTGTTTTTACCATTAAATAAATGCCTCAGTTTGGATGGTTTTTAACATTTTATTTATTTTTACTAATTTTTTATTTTTTGCTGGGCATGGTTCTAAATGATCTAAACAGGGATGTCTCGGGGTCTTGGTTTCTAACACAAATCATGCTGACCATTTTATGGCACTTGTGCAAACTGTATTTACTGAACCCTTGTGCATGCCATTTGTCCCTGTAGCAACATGAATTACACCCGCATGCACCAGCCCACATTTAATTTGGCATCAAGCTGATTGCTCCTGTCCAGGTGCCAACTAATGCATGGCTGGAGTGTGGAGCTTTGTGTTTCTGACCCCACAACTTGCCACACAGCTTGGGAAAATAAACCTAAATGCCACAGAGCTTTTACAATAATTCGTAAATTTACCGTTCAAAGTAATCTTGATAGAGATTTTGACTTTGTGTGTTTCCTAGAGGCAGAATTATCTCGGATAATCGTCACTATAGCTTTGCCAGCCATAATATTCTCTTACATTTGCTTTGCAAGAAAAGTAATGAGATTTTATCATGAGCTGTCAGTGGATTCACATATCCCCAGTCATGATGATAATTGTGTTGCTTGGGAGATCTTTGGGAAACTGTCATAAGAAAAAAGGAATTTGATTGCACTTTATCTGCCTGAGCTATGCCTTCTGATTGACTATTGGCCTGATTCATACAAATATGTCAATTTTTTTCTTTATTTATAAAAAAAAACAGGTTTTTTGGAGGAAATCTGGGTGAAATGCTAGAGGTTCTAGATGAAATGCTGGAGGTTCTAGAGGTTTATCATTACTTCTAAACTGTCTTCAAATCTTTTTATTGTAATACTTTGTTAGAGGACGGATTGCAATCGACAATTAAACCTACAAGCACAGTTTATCACATCCACGTTTTTCCATCAGCTTTGCAGCAGTGGGAATCATCCAGTGCTCCGAGGCTTGCTAATATTCAGAGATATAGAGCCAAATAATTAATACTGTTAATTGTTGTTCTTTTCTAGCCAAGAACAGCATTGTCCAGGGCCTGGAGAACGTGGAGGCTGTGGAAGGAGGGGAAGCCCTGTTCGAGTGTTACCTCTCCAAGCCTGAGACCTACAATTACAACTGGCTGATTGATGATGAACCTGCCAAGACCACAGAAAACACTGAGATGGTTTACTTTGAAAATGGACTCAGGCATATCCTGCTGCTGAAGAATTTAACTCCCCAGGACAGCTGCAGGGTGACTTTCATGTGCAGCGATGCGGTGACCTCGGCCTTTCTCACAGTGAAAGGTAACTCAGGTGCTTGGGCCGGGGAAATCTTCAATTTCTGTCTTGGAAAAGGGAAGGAAACCAGGGAAATATGATGAGGAGCAGCAAGGAAATGTTGCATTTGTTGTTTCTCTTACCTAAATGTTCTTCCCACAGGATAAAGAATAGAATCATTCAGGTTGGGAAAGATCTCTGAGATCATCAAACCCACCACTAACCCACAGAATCACAGAATGGATTGGGTTGGAGGGAACCTTAAAGATCATTCAGTGTCACCCCCTTCCATGGGCAGGGACACCTTCCACTGTCCCAGGGTGCTCCAAGCCCCATCCAACCTGGTCTTGAGCACTTCCAGGGATCCAGGGGCAGCCACAGCAGCTCTGGGCACCCTGTGCCAGCGCATCACCACCCTCACAGCCAAGTATTTCTTCCTAATATCTCATGTAAACCTATTTTCTGTCCATCTGAATCCATTCCCCATTGTCCTGTCACTCCATGCTCTTGCAAAATGTCCTTCTCCATCTTTCTTGTTGGGTGCCTTCATATACTGGTAGGTACAAATTAGATCATCCCAAAACCTTTTATTTTCCCAGAAAAAAAGAAAAAAAGAAAAAAAATCCAATTCTCTCACTCCTAAATGGATGATCCTTTATAATTTCCTTGTTTTCTTGCTCTTGTGAGATGGTTTATAAGCAGCATCAGTTGGCACTGAGTTAGCAGCAAATGGCTGTCTCAGAGCTGTCATGACTCTGATGAGTTTGGTTGTGTTTATAGACACTTGAGGTCTTCAGAGAGGAGGGTTTTATCAGCAACAACATTATCTCTGTATCCTTTTACTTTATGCTATTACAGGAGACCCCAGTGGGGACCACAAACCCTTTCTGTACAAGAAAATAAGAGTACAAAAGCAGAGATCAGTCCCCACTTATGGATTACATGGGGTTTGGAGCAACCTGGTCTGGTGGAAGGTGTCCCCAAAGCAGGGGATGCAACAAGATGAGCTTTGAAGTCCAAACCAAACCATTCTGTGATTCTAAACCTTCTGTTCTGACAATAGGCATAAACCTTCTAATGATCTCCTTGCTCTCCAAGGCCTGGCAGTTCAGAGTTTCAGCACAAATATTCACAAAATCTCCTGGTTGTTTCTGTAACTGAGGGCTTGATCACTGATTTTAATCTACAGGGTGGCGCCTGCAGCTCCTGCAGCCCCTCACGGATGTGGAAGTGTCTCTGGGGGAAAAAGCAACATTTAGCTGTGTCCTGAGTGAAGCTGTGCCAGTGAATGAAGTGGCCTGGTACAGTAATGACATAGAGATCCAGGCAGGGGAGGACTGGGAGGTGCAAGCAGATGGAAACAAATACAAACTTATCCTGAAAAAAGCCCAACTGCATCATTCTGGAGAGGTGACCTTTGCTTCCAGGGAGGCCATTTCATCAGCCAAGCTTTCTGTCATTGGTAAGTGTGTGTTGTTCCAGCCCAGGGGCCCTCAAAATTTCAAACTTTGGTATTGAGCTACAGCACTGAATTTCCCAATCTTTGTGTTGATCCTTTCCATTTTGCCTCACATGTCCCAAAAGAATGTTCTTAGGCTGAGAAGATACTACTGGCAACTTGTTCTTTGACCAGATCCACCTCATCAGAAGAAAAATACATCAGGCTAGTGATAGTAGAGATGCTCCCCAACTTTCTTTAGCTGCAGTCTTTTGTAAAATATAACACAAACTCTAACAAAAATCGGTATTCTCAGAGTTCAACTTCACTCTTGGCAAATGTGGACAAGGGAGGGAGCTGAGGTAGAGCCCATGTGGAAAAATTGTCCAGAACAGCAGAGGAATCTTTGAAATCTACTAATCAGGGTGGAGGGCAAACAGTTTTCCAGATTAATGAGTAGCACATTAAAACCCTCAAGAAGGGGACACCCACAAAGCACACACCTCCTGCTCCAGAGACAGAGTTAATAGTTAAGCAGGGAAGATGACAGTTCTGTAATTCCCTCATGGAGCAGGTTGGATGATGCCATCAGTGTCCATTTCAGCACCCAAGATCTGGCTCCTTCCCACAGTGGGACCAGTGGGTGACCCAGCAGTGATCACACAGCACCATGCCACTGATGGTTACGAGATAATTAAATGTATTTTTGCTGTAGTTGAGATTAAGGTTAAAGAGTCACTGAGGACCATCTATACTTTAAATGACTACAGGCAACCTCTGTCTAATGATTTCTGAGACTTAAGGGATCTCTGTTATACATTCCAGTCATTTCCACCACAATTAAAAAAAAAAAGTTTGATGGATTTAAATCAGCTTTTTCTAATTTTGGGTACTTACATTTTATGAACTTCAAAATAAAAATACAATACTCTTCCTGTTGACAGATTTTTCTCTATCAAGTTTGGCTGACAACAGAGAAAAGATTTTATGTTGTTCTTGTGTCCAGAGTTAAAGAACTGGCTGTTTACCATATTTGCCTTTAATTCTTTGGATTGGCATATCATGGCAGGTCATTTACATCATAAATGTCTTGAACTCAAGACTGAAAGAATTATTTCTGTCTTTTAGGCCAAAGTGTAATGTAAGCAAGGAACATTTTCCAGTGTGCTGAGTGTAGGGATTGGGATTAGATGATCTTCAAGGTCCCAACCTAAACCATTCTATGATCATGGACAGCAGGGCACCAAATCATTCCCATCACATATTTATTTGTTGTTTCCTGACGCTGTGACACACACTGCAATTACACAGAAGTGGAGTGATTCATTATTAAAATATTTGAGTTATTCTTTAGTCCCACAATAATTTGATTTCAGTTAAGGCCAGACCTAAAATAAACACAATCAAGGCTCATTTCATGCGCTTGAAATTTTCATTTAAATTCCTTGCTAATATGGACTGTGTAGGATTATCTTTATTCTAAGCTTGGTGAGACAAATAGGTTAATTATGTATACAAGAGGTTAATTATTTGAGATGAGAGTTGGAAAATGAATGTTTGTCATTGGCAGCATGGATCAGGGCAGACAAGGATAAATCAGTGGTGCACAGGTGCTCATGGTCGTGACTTTATGGTGACTTTACACTCAACTTTACAACAAGGAGGATACTCAGTCCATTGCACTTCCATCCTCACGGCTTGCAGAAGGCTCTTGTGAAATAGGAGCCTCCTCGAGCCAGGTCTCATAAGCTCTTGGAGATCTATTTCACACCCAAGACAGCTCAGCTACCTTAGAAGGCATAAAATCAGCAGGATGGCTTCTGTTGCAGTGTTGGAAACAAAAAGGTTTTAATAAAAGGCAAAATAACAAAGCTCTTTAAAGAGAAAAAAATTATCCAGGTGCAAGAGGTTCTTGCTCCTGATAAAACACCTCACAAAAACGATTAGTTTCTTTGTTCTCTTCTTTTTCTAGTAAATTGCTCAGGTAGGACTTTCGGGCTTCCAACTGGCTATCCTTAAGTTTGAGGTGAAGTCCCCCAAGCCTATGAGATGTCTTTTTCACCTAATCGAGGAGAGAAACTTCTGGGCTTCTTTCCTATCTGAGTGGACAAAGGATAGGTAGTTTTGTCACTCCGCCAACAAGGGGCACACTCCTACACCCCTGGGTGTTTTAGGATGGAGTGTTCCCACTCACACCATACATCACAGCACCTCTGTTGTGCCCCCAGCCCTCCCCGAGCCACCCGAAGCGCCGCAAGTCCTGAGTCAGAGCAGCCACTCCGTCACCCTGTCCTGGCACAAGCCGCTGGGTGACGGCGGCCAGCACATCCTGGGCTACAAGGTGGAGAGGAAAATCCCAGGAGTTGGCTGGCAGTCCTGCAGCGAGGGCCTCGTCCCAGGCACGGAGCTCACGGTGGATGGCCTCAGCCCGGGGGAGCCCTACAGATTCCGAGTGTCGGCCGTGAACCAAGCGGGGGCCAGCGAGGCGCTGCACTTCCCCCAGATGGTGCGGTTAGGTGAGGATGGACGCAGGCTCAGGGAGGACTGCAAGCTCCTGCAGACCCTACATTTTGCATGGCATGCCTGCTTCACCCATTCCAGGCATCTCCCGGTGCGGTATCTTTCAGTGCTTGGCTGCCAGCAGAATAGAGGAGGATGAGCTTGGGATAAAAAGGTTGTTCTGGGCTGCTGTGAACAAAACCCACTGCATTTTTAGCACTGTTCTTTGCCGGTGCGGTATCTTTCAGTGCTTGGCTGCCAGCAGAATAGAGGAGGATGAGCTTGGGATAAAAAGGTTGTTCTGGGCTGCTGTGAACAAAACCCACTGCATTTTTAGCACTGTTCTTTGATGTCCTCCAAACTGCATCCAGCTGTCTTGCAGCCTGCACTGCATCATCCACGTGCTGGCCCCTCACCATGGGTTTCTTGCACTCCATGTGTTAGTGGAGTGAGGGTGGATTGAGTGAAAAAGGGCATGCTGGAATGTGTTTGGAGTAACCAAGACCATGACCATGAGTGGGCAATGTTGTCTTCTTCACCCATCTTTCTCCTTTTTTTTTTTTTTATTTTTTATACATCTTTTGCAAGAATTCCCCCAAAGAATTGCTGGGGGAAGCTTCAGTGGGATGGGGAGCTTCTCTCTGTCTCTCTCTCTCTCTCTCTCTCTCAGTCTTTCTTTTCTTGCAACTCTTTCTCTGGTATCACTCATCTAAATTCTTCAAAATTAGTACAATGATAAAAAAATGTTCTTGCGTAAAATACTCTGGTGCATTTTTTTTGCAAAAATAACTGCTGCTAGTGCTGGACCTAGCAGACATGCTGACTTTGCCAACAACAAACCCAAGGCATTTTGGGCAGCAATCCCCTCACCCTGGTGAAATGTGCAGAGAGGAAGGTAAGCTTGAGGGATGTGCTGCTTTTGGGAACCCAGAACTGTCTTTTACATCCTAGTCAAAATCTCTGAGTTTAATGTTTTTCTTTGAGGTATCATGGTTCTACAAATAGCATTCCATTGGTAGACCTCCTTCCAAAGTAAAGAAGATGCAGAGAAGTTTTTATTTAACTTATTTATGCTTTTTTATGATTTTTACTCTTCCTAAGATAGCATAAATATATATCTATATTTTTCTTTTCATTTCAAGGCAGAGCTGAATGCTGCTTTGAATAATTTCTTTTTTATTCTATTTATTGTTTCTTCTTTTCTTGTATCACCACTTCTTCACTTTGAAACATTTAAGATCTAGAAATCTGTAGAACTTCTTTTATACAGATGATGGGTAAATGAAGACCAGCAAACAAACACAGGAATGTGGAAAATGCAACCACTTCTGCATGTATATGTTTAGATGGAGCTGGATTAAGCACTGGGAGAGCTTGGAAAGTTGTTTTGGTATTATCTTTGGAAGTGCATACTTTGGATGCTGCCAGTCTTTTCCTTTCTTTTTCCTGTAGTTGTCTACAACAGCTGAAAGATCTGTAAATGATGGATGGGTTGCTTGGATATTTTTTGGAGTGGAGTGCCTTAAAGCCAGATGATTGTTCTTTGTGTTAATTCACTTTATTTCTGTAATTGCAGAGCCTCCAGTTACCATCACCCAACCTTTGGTGGGAGGATCTGTCTCAGAAGGGGGGGTGGCTCGCCTGGAGTGCACATTATCAAGTAAAACTGAGGAGAAAGTGACTTGGTTCAAGGGAAAAGAGCAAATAAAGGCTGGAGGGAGGTATGAGATCCTCTCTGATGGAACGAAGCAGATACTCATTATCCGTGGATTTAAACCTGAGGATCAGGACAGCTACACCTGCATGGCTTCCCCAGAAGTCAAATCTGTTGCCAGCCTGTGTCTTGAAGGTACAAAGTGTGCATTGCTGGGGTGTTAAATCAGGTCTGGTATGGACATCCAGGGCCATCCCCACAGCTGGGACTGGAATTAATTTTCTTTTACAAGCTCTGATAACAATCCACAAGGAATTGTTATTTTCCTGTTTGGCATTGCCCAGTATGTTCCTGCATCCCAAACAGTTTTGAGTTGCTCAGATTAGAGTTTCTGGAGACAGATATTTAAGGCCTGACATTATTGCCTCTACACGAGTTTTTGGTGCCTTTTGAGAGGCTTTAGGGTATTCTGTGGATGTCCCAGACAACCTGGAGCATCGCAAAAGGGACTGGGCTAAATGTAGAGGCACATGAATGTGTCCCAGACACCTTCAGACTTAGGCACATCCAGCCAAGCAGGCGTGTCCATGTCAGATGGGAGTCTCAGCTCCCAGCACAGCCACTGGAGATCTGTTCAGGACAGACAGGGAATCCCTGTATATCTGGGAGACTGGATGAGCCTGGGTAGCTTTCCAGGCTCCACTGGCAGTCTTAACAACTGCAACATTAAAAAGGGCAGAAATCTATTTATTGGGTTCAAATGTGCAAGGAATAAATAAATTTTAAAAAAGTTTGGTAATGTTTTAAGTGCATGCATGGAATCACAGGATTGTTGAGGCTGCACAGACCTCCTGAAGATGGTGTGATCCATCCTCCTCCTCAGATTGTGGTCATCTAGGACAAGTTCACCAGGAACAGATTCAGTTATATCAATTTCCCAGAGAGGGTGTGAAGTCTTCTTCTCTGAAGATATTCAAAATCCATCTGGACACTGAATAATGTGATCTAGGGGACTGTGCATGAGTGGGGAGGTTGGACTAGATGATATCTAGCAGTCCCTTCCAACCTTCCCCGTTCTGTGATTCTGTGAATTCCCATGTTTTTCACAGTATAATGCTTAGTTAAATGCCTCTGAGACTCTCCAGAGTAGAACATCTCCAAGTGCTTTCTCCAAGCTCACAGATTTTAACTTCTCATCTGTTTCACTCCCTGCAGTTCCCACAGTGTCGATGCTGAAGGAGATTGCCAGGGAAGCTCCCCCTGCCAGCCGGGCTGAGGAGCAGGTGGATGGACACATCCAGCCCAGCCTGCCCCCTGAAGCTGCCCAGGAGGGAGATCTGCACCTCCTCTGGGAAGCCCTGGCCAAGAAGCGCCGCATGAGCCGGGAGCCCACCTTGGATTCCATCAGCGAGGTGCCCGAGGAGGATGAGAAGCTTCAGAAGCTGAGGAAGGAGGAAGCAGAGATGTCCCACTACTACTCGGAGGAGTACTCCACGTGTGACGAGCTGGCCAGGACAGGAGAGGCAGATTTCTCTTTCACGAGCTCTGATGATGAGTCTAGAGCTGGGACTCCTTCCCTAGTGAACTACCTCAAGAAAGCTGAGAAGAAGAGCACCAGCATTACCAGCAAGGTTCAGTCCACCTCCACAGGAAAACTATGGAAGCAGTGGGAGACAACCACTGTGGAGACCACTGTGGCCACCACGGCTGCTCAGCCAGCTGAACCAGAGCTGCCAGATTTAGACGACCCCTCCATGAACAAGGCGGCTGTGAAGATCCAAGCCGCTTTCAAAGGCTACAAAGTCAGGAAAGAGATCAAGCAACAAGAGTGCCCGGTGTTCACTGAGACCTTCAAAGACTTCTCTGGAGAGCCTGGAAGCACCCTGCACCTGGAGTGTGTGGCCCACAGCAAAACCGACATGAACGTCCGCTGGCTGAAAGACGGCAAGGAGCTCTCGGACGGTCGCTACTACCACATCGACAGCTACAGCGATGGCACCTGCTCCTTGATTATCGCCGGCCTGGACAGGAAGGATGCAGGTAAATACACCTGTGAGGCATCCAATAAGTTCGGCAAGGTCTCACACAGCGCCAAGGTGGTGGTTGGTGCTCAGGAAGCTCAAGCTCTTGCGAAGGAGAAGAGGAGCAAGCAGAGCACCGACAGCGAGACGGAGAGCTCGTCCGGCAGCGAGCTGGACGATGCTTTCCGAAAAGCAGGAAGGAGACTCCACAGGCTCTTCAGGGCCAAGATCTCCACAGAGATCTCTGACGTGGAGGAAGAGCTCTTTGTCAGTGCAGATGAAGGGGACATAGATGTGGTTGACCACCAGACATACCGTGAGGATGACCAGTACATCTACATCAAGTTTGAAGTCATGTCCGAGGCCAAGACGGCCGCCACACGGTTCAGAGAGATGTTTGGCGCTCTGGGAATTCCAGTGGAGATTGACATCTTGGAACAAGGCCTGAAAAAAATCGAATTGCGCATTGGGAAGGCATCACCTCCCACTCTTGGGAAGTTTCCACCTCCATCAAGACCTCCACCACCTTTGCTGACTTCTGACACAGGTAGGGGAAGCAAATCTTGCCTATTCCTTGGAAAAGACAGTGGGAACAGGTCACAATGTAATTTTTTCACTCTCAAGAAAGTTAGGGGTTTTTTTTTAATTTGTTGTTGATATTTTTATGAAAGCTTTGCACTTTTAGAAAAAATAATGACTTTTTATTCTTTTTTCATTTTGAGGGAGAGGAGGTACACTGGTGGGAAGGTTACAACATATTGACTTACCTGTAAAGCCCCTTTTCATGCTAGAAATGTCACCTACCACAACATGACCATAAATACTATGATTATTGTACTTAAATGAATTATGTAGAGTTTAGAATGGTTCTGAGGGAGACAAGACATTTTGGCAAGGATAGAGCAGGGACAATATATAGTTGGCTGCTGTGGTATTGCTGTGCTGATGAAATATCTTTATAGCGCCAAGGAGTTTCCTGACTCTTTTCTAGAGAAAAAATATTACTCTGCAATTAAAAAACTGGAAACCAGAAGTCTAGGCAGCAGGGGCCTAAAATATACCCTAAGATAAAACCAAACTTTTCTTTCTTCTCTCCAACCACCCCAAATTCAGCCCCCATGTTCATGACCGAGCTCCAAAACCAAGAGGTCCAGGACGGGTATCCAGTGAGCTTTGACTGCATCGTCATTGGCAAACCCCTGCCCACGGTTCGCTGGTTCAAGGACGGCAAAGCTATTGAGGAAAACGATCACTACATGATCAATGAGGACCAGGAAGGGTGTCACCAGCTGATCATCACCGCCGTGGTGCCCACGGACATGGGCGTCTACCGCTGCCTCGCTGAGAACAACATGGGCGTGGCTTCAACCAAGGCTGAGCTCCGTGTGGACTGTAAGTCTCAAAATCACTGTAGAAAAAACCCACAATTAAAGGAGTTCTGCTGAGATCTGGTTAATTTATTTTTTATCCCAAGGAAAGCACCGTTTGATGCTGTTTGTGGAATTTTCCGTCACTCGGGGTCACCAATTGTGGTGGTGTTCACAGGGGTCCCAGGACGAGGGAAGAGATGAGAATCTTGACTCCATGTTTCAGAAGGCTGATTTATTATTTTATGATATATATTATATTAAAAGAAAATTATATATTAAAACTATACTAAAAGAATAGAAGAAAGGATTTCATCAGAAGGCTTGAAAGGAGAGGAAAAGAATGGAATGGAATGATAAAATCCTGTGACTGACCAGAGAGTCCAAGACAGCTGGACTGTGATTGGCCGTTAATTAAAAACAACCACATGAGACCAATCAAAGACGCACCTGTTGCATTCCACAGCAGATAATAATTGTTTACATTTCATTTCTGAGGCCTCTCAGCTTTTCAGAAGGAAAAAAATCCCAAGGAAAGGATTTCCTTAGGAAATGGCTACAGCTGTTGAGTCAGGGACGGAAGAAAAGACTCTTGTCTTCAGGTGGATTAGAAGGTTAACTTTAATGAAAGTAGAGGGTCTTTCATAATGTGACTTTTTAAATTGATACTTGATTGGTCTCAAAGTAGAAACATCTCACACTATTGGTGACTATGAATTGCACACTGTGAAGAGCCATAACTGTAAAAAATGGTTACAAAAAGAGAGATAATAATTTCTTTATTGTTGATTCTAAGAATTAAAAGAATTTTAATTCTCTAAGATTCTCAGGCTCAGCCTGGGATAAATTATCTCTGTTCTTTCTTCAACTGAACTGAGAATCTCCACACCATTTACACTTTAAAGGAAGATGTTTTGGCTACAAAATTTTCACTTGGAAACATCTTGGGTTTAGCTGGGTTTTCCTAACTCCAAGGCAAGGTTCAGAGCAAAGCTTTTGGGGTGGACAGAGGTGTTTTCCATAATCCAGGGGTGTGTGGGATCCTGCTGCAGTACAATATAAAATCCACCTGCTGGTCACTCCAATTAGTTAGGGAACTACAATCAGTAAGAACAATTTAAGCAGGAAAAATAATTTCAAAGCTCAGGTGGTTCAGACCTATCTTTTTTCATTTAACAGTGACCAGCACAGACTATGAGACAGCAGCAGATGCAACAGAGACATCATCTTACTACAGTGCCAAGGAATATATTTCAAGGTAAAATATGGAACTGGCTCTAACCTCTGACTCAGTGAGATCAATCTGTGTATTTACGTCAGGGCTGGGTTTGCTGTGTCGAGCAAATTTAATGCCATAAAGGAGCATCCAGCCCAGCTGAGATGCAATAACTGCAACAGCTGCACATTTATCATGGGCAGAATTGCTCTGGAGCCTTCAGGCAAGCCAGGCTATTTCCTCAAGGAATCACTCTGTTACTTTTAATGTCAGATGGTGCTGAGTCTGTTCTCAGGATGCCAAAACCCACAGACTGAATTTACCTGAAATAGATCATTCTGATTCCAAACTCTTACCTGGAGTCCTGATTTTCTTCTTTCTAATCTAAATTGCTGCTTAGCCGAGAACAGGAGGAATCCATGACTGAGGAGGAGCAGCTGCCCCAGATCTTTGATGAGCTTCATGATATTCATGTGGCACCTGGAGCATCGCTGGCTAAATTTCACCTGAAGGTGAAAGGTGAGTGGATCCCATGGTATTGTGTTTTCCTGATCTGATATCAGGTAAAAGTGCTGGACAAGGTTTTCCAAGGCGTTCTTCTGCAGCTGTGACCCCAGGCTGAGCACCTTGCACCATTTCTGCACAAACCAGCTGGGGAAAGTGTTCATTCTGCTGAACAGGGACTGTTGGAGCAGACTCAGGCAGATTAGCCTCATTTCGTGTCCATATATCCAGGCATAATGACAGGCACATGCTTCTGGAAACTGAATTCTGGATTTCTCTGAGCACAGAAGCAATAAGGAATAATAATCTTGACATTATTTGTCATCATTATTAATAGTTATATATTGCATATATATTTATATAACATAAATAACGATATCTAGTATAATGTATTGATATTAATCATAATTATATAACAATATCAATAAAAATAAAGTGAGTTTCCTTCATTCTCTTCAATAAATTAAGCAGTCATGGACTTGCCTTCCTCCATTAAGGGGTTCCTCCTACAATGTAAAAACTGCAAAAACATCCCTCTGGTGTTGATTCTAGTAGGGAAAGGTAGGGATTTTCCTGTTTTCTCCTGTTGCTGTCTATAAAAATTATGAGAATGCGTTTGGCTTCAACATTTCCTCTTGTGAACCTTTCAAATCAGACCTAAGTGTTGATTTTTCAACCTCCAAGGTGTTTGCACATGCAGAGACAATATGGGGAGTGCCAGAAACTGAGGAGTCAGGAAATAATTTTGACTGCTAAATCAAATTTAATGCCTTTTTAAGCATTCCTGTTTGGTTAAACCCTTGAAACAGGAGCCCTGTTAAACCGTTGAAGCAGCAGAGGATCCGGCAGTTTGGAGATGCTCCCAAATCAATGCTGCCAATGAATTTTGTTCTCTGTGTCTGTAACTGCTCCTCACAGGGTACCCTCAGCCTCGTCTCTATTGGTTCAAAAATGGGCAGCCCCTAAAGGCCTCGGACCGGATCCTCAAGACTGACAGGCAGGAATTCCACTCCCTGGAAATCCGCGATGTCACCAAAGCAGACGCGGGCCAGTATTTGATATTTGTCATCAACTCTGCTGGCTCCGCCTATTCCTCAGCCAGGCTGGTGGTCAAAGGTGGGTGTTGCTTTATTTTGGGCTGTTAGAGAGGTTCTTGCCATTTTGTATAGTTATTTTTTAGTGGGTAAATCTCCCAAGGTAACTCAGGTGAGGTGGGGAAGTCTGTAGGTAAAAGATGATGTGCTTTACTCTTGGTTCTTTATTAATTCACCTATAAATTTGCTGTTTAAGAAGATGATGATGCCACTTCTCTGTGGTCTGACTGTCTCATAAGCAGGTATTTTATTCTTGCCCATCCTCATTAACCTTAAAAGTTCATTTCATTAAAACCTAGTGGCTCTTACAAATCATACCAGTATTTCTGTGGAATATCTCCACTGGAGTCACTTTGGAAGCTTTTTTCTGCAACTCTTGGATTGATACTTATTTATATTTGTCATATTCTTTTTTTTCTTCTTGTGTTCCAGATCCTTATGAGAAAGAAGAGCCATCCAAAACAGGTGAGAGAAGTCACAGCAGGTGGGACTTCTGGTGGGACAGGAATTTTGCAGTCTAAACTCACTGTGCTTCTTCAATAATATTATTTCCAGATTCCCATGAGCAGCTGATACCGCCAAGATTCCTTGAAAGATTTACAAATAAGAAGGTGAAAAAGGGTGCAAGCATCACATTATCTGTGAAAGTTGAAGGTAAGTGAGCAAATACCTCAGCTCTCTGAATAACACTTGAAATGTGTAATTTCACAACACATTCTTCTCTCTCTGCCCCCAAGTCATTTTAACCTCATTTCCTGTGTCTGAAGTCTGGGATTCTACTCCCAACTTACATTTCTTACAAAGACACTTCACAGTAAAGCATCTTATTTTTCTTCACCTCCATTTTTCTGTATGTAAAAATGGGGATAATGACACTTTGTAGTATGATGCACATTGACCATGAATTGTATGGTGATTGACAATTTTGATTTTTCAAAAAAGATTTGATGTCTTTATGAGCATGCTGTAAAATGGTTTATCCTCCTTTATTGC